>CM076569.1:677166129-677329009 GCA_034641835.2 Pinus albicaulis
ATGCCATAGCATGGTCTTTACTCCAGATACTGCTAGGCTTTCCACTCCACTTTCAGGAACCACAGAACTATTGCACCCATCAATAACAGTGCTGCCCTGAAGCTTGTACAGAGTTCCAATATCAACTCCCCACATTAATACCAGTGCTCCCCGCATTACACCTACATCATCCATCTTGCTTACAGAAATCAGATTTCTGGCCAATGCAGGAATGTGCAGAATAGTAGGAAGTGTTCTAATCCTTCCACCTTGCAGCTTCAGCTTAACTTTTCCACATCTGAAAATTCTGGCCTTCTTATCATCCCCTAAGAAGACATCATTTCCATCATATTTCTCATAATCACAGAACCACTCCCTATGGGGAGTGAAGTGAAAGGATGCACCTAAGTCAATCAACCATGACACATGATCTACATGTGTATTTGAAGAAGAAGCAAAATACACATCCCCACCTTCATCCAATGTGGTTTTTTCCTCTACAGAAGGAGCATCATCAGATCCCTTTCCTTTCTTAGGAGCTTTAGATCTGCTGTCCTTCTTGTAGTGCCCTTCCTTTCCGCATTTCCAGCACACCTTTACAAAATTTCCAGGAGATTTATATCTCCCTATAGATTTAGATCTCCCACTCAAAACCTTATTCTTGTTTCTGTTCTGGGACCTTCCTTGTATAGATAAGGCATCTCCATTCTGACCCTCTATATTTCTCCATCACATTTCCTCCGACAACAAGGCTGAGACAATGTCATCAAAATTCAAGGTAGTTTTATTGCTACCTATTGCAATAACCAGACTGTCCCATGAGTCTGGTAGAGAACACAACAAACTGATGCACTTATCTTCATCTGAGATTTTGATATCAACAGATGACAGGTGACTTACCACAGTATTGAAGGTGTTTAGATGCTTTGTCACCAAGTCTCCATCCTTCATCCTTAGGTTATACAAATTTTTCCGCAGGAACAATTTATTCACCAGAGACTTAGATTGGTACAAAGTCCCTAGCTTGTCCCACAAGGTCTTTGCCGTAGCTTCCCGAGATACATTCAACAATACTGAATCTGATACACATAACCGTATTGTGCTCTTTGCATTCCGATCCAGCTTCTTCCAGTCTTCATTTGACATTGCCGTTGGTTTAGTACCCAGATCTACCATGATCCACTGATCCTTATCCACCAACAAATCCTCCGTCTTGAGCTTCCACAACTCAAAACTCTGACCATTAAATTTCTCAATCTCTATCTTCCCGCGGCTTGCCATCTTTTTTCATCGCAAGAATCGTTCCCGCAGATCTCCCACTGAACAGGGTCTACCTCAGGCCTGAGAAAAAAACCCCTCAGCAGCAAAGGCGTCCCCTTGAAGCTGAAACTGCTCTGATACCAAATGTAGGTTTTAACTCTGTATAGAAATTATCTGCAAACGAATCTTAAAAACATAAAACAAACAATAGCGAGAGCATAAAACATTAAACAGATAAACACAAATATTTTACCCTGGATCCCAAATTGGGACGACCAACTTGATTTTTCATTATATTCCTTTTAGTGTTACAACACATATATATACATGCTGAAGCATACACAAACCCCAATCCATTAACCCTGTATTAGAACATAATCGTAGTTCCCTTGACCGGATCTACAAAATACCAGGGGCCGAAAACCATCATGTGCCAAAACCATGTGCAAAACCATGCACAAAACCATGGGCGGGTCCACCCACTGGAAAATAAGGACCACATTTTTTTTCCCGGGGGGCTGCCCTGGACCTCGACAGGGGGGGCTATCGCCCCCCCTGTGACCCCCCTCTTGCGCCTGGCGCAACGTATAGGGGGGTCTATCGCCCCCCTTGTGACTCCTCCGCACATGACTAGTCGTGGAAAGAATATAACATGTACCCAACAAGTAGCACCATTTTCTTGATATTTTTTTGTTGCCTGAAAAGTATGTGATTTATTTATAAAATATATTAATGAATGGTATAGGTTTTATATTGATAAATAAATGGTTAACAAGAGTTCAAGTAACAAAAATACTAATAGCACATCCAGAAAAGCAAAAAATGAAATTTCTTTGTAAATTCTTTACAAAAATTATTATTTTTGAACTATATGTAAGTTTAACTAATATGTATTGTTTAGTGTGTATCACACAAAGACACAAAATGACGAAGCTCGATAAGATTCTTTCTAATCTAAGACCAAAAGAACGCAAAAATTTGATGGAAAAATTGCAAAATGATGAATCAGGTGAATGAAAAAATACTATCGATCCAATATGAGTTTATTTTTTGAATTTTCATTAATAATATACTTAAAAATATTAGATAACATGTTTCAAAAAATCTATTAATTCATATATGTTAATTTTTCATAGGGACCAACAACGAAGAAAAAATATGTTGTTCTAAGAAAAGAAAAATAATAGAACATGCAAATGAAAATGAATTGCTCCTTAGCTCATCTGGAGTGGTGTTGGAGGTTAACGAAAGGGGGACAAACTTTTACAAAACTTTGAGGGATATAGTGGAACGATTGTATAGATTTTATTTCCACTTACATACAAAAATTAATCCAATTATCCCAAGAACCAAATTTTATTTAAACTACAGGAAGAGTTTCTAGAGAATTGGTCAATCATACATGTCACACTTTTAATAGCAAAAGCGTACAAAAAAAAGGCTTGCGAAAGTAATATTCCTTTAAATGTTTTTATAGAACTATTTGTATATATTACTATCAAACAGTCATTTATAAATATCACTTTTGTTATATTTAGTTTTCATATATCAATATAAAAATTAAATAGTTTATTGTCTTGTTAATTTTTCAAGAAGATGATGAAAATCTCAAAGGATGAACGAGCTGATATCAGAAATATGCCAGTAGGAATGTCCAAAAAGGTGTACAATGAGATGGTTAAAGAAATGGACATAATTGCATCGCACGAGGATCCATCTCAACTACAACATGCTTCAAATGTAATATGTAATCATTGAAATTTTTGATTAAGTACAATAAATAAATAATTTAGCATTAAATATTAATTTTCAAGTATTTTCTTGCAGAAAATAAAAGAAAATGGAACCCATTCAGCACATAAAACAGGATAACAAGGAAGAAAAGGGTTGATATATATGTTTGTGAGTAATTGTTACTTCCTTATAACAACTTAACTAGATTTCATTTTTGTATATTTTAAGTTGTTTTACAACAATCATCATTGAATGTCTTCAAACAGGTGCTAACATACAAAGCAGAACCATCATAAGAATTGATTGACATTGGGTTAAATATGGGTTGTCAATATATGTTGGCATATCAGAAATTAATTGTGGAATTTGTAAATATCTATCTTGTTTTACTTAGCTCCGTCTATAATTAATATAATAAAAAAATATTTTATATTAAATCTATGATTTGTTATGGAATATAAAACTTGCAAGAAACAAAGTATGGAACTGCACCAAAAAATGAATTTTTGAAAGATGGCATGAAATTTGGTTTTGAAAGAATGTGTGTAGTTCACGAGTCAATTCTTGCTATGGTTCATTTATTTCCGATTTACATTCATGTATATTATTTAATATTGCAATTTTCATTATTCTCACCAATGTATATACACCCATTACAATTTATTTTTATTTTTGTAGATGGAACTTGATGAAGAAGAAAACAATCAACACAATGAACAAAACATTCCTCCAAATAACCCAAGTCATGAAAGTAGCTCGACCAGTGACAATAGTTCCAGCAAGAATGATGATCAATAGGTTTGGATATCAAAGCAAGGCGTTGTATTTTTTGAAATATTTATTTGTGAAATCAGAAATTTTGTTTAATGTAATGGACATATTGTCCCAATTGAAAGACAAAGAGATACCAATAAATATATGGATGATTAAATATTATAGTGAAGAGATGAAAAATCTGATGATATGATATAACAAATTCATCCAAACATCACATTCAAATGCACTAATAAAAAATTAATTAATATGAATACTGTTATAAGATATGCATCGAATTTTGATGAATAATGAATTTAAAAAAATCACAATAATTGCACTGCATGTTTCTAAAAATAGAAAATGAACACCGATGCAGGTGTATGACACTGCGCATCGGTGTGTTTGTAAGATAGTGTGCACCAATGTGTTTCTACGACCTATGAGCACTGAACCAAATACCAATACCAATTAGAATGTCTGGTGCGCTTTATCGACAACTACGACCGAGACGGATATGCGTTATATGCACAGGTATGGTTTTCCTTTAACGCATCGGTGTATTTTTATAACTTAACGGCTCGGTGCCTTTTAACACCTTAACGACCCGATGCGTTTTAACACCTTAACGACGCCGGTGAATACACCTTCTATTGTCCCAGTGCGTATTTGTGGGTGACATGCACGGGGACATTGCTAAACTCCCCGAGGCTTCTGAAATTTGTTTTCCATCCCAGTGTTTGGTATGTTTATAGTACCGGTGTCTATAGGTTAAAACGCACTGGTGCTTTCACACATGATGCGTGCATCGATGAGAGAAACATCTGTAAAAACCTCCGACCGCCTAGTTTTTTGTAGAAACTCCGTAAAAACCTTCGTTACCAAAAACATATATTGTAGAAAATGTTTTTTTGACAATTTTGGCCAATTTTATAACACTAAAAACCTCCTTTATAACCTCCGCTAGAGGGTATTTCCTTGTAGTGACAATACACTTTATACGACATTTGTGATAGTTCTAGGTCATGTGTATGTCTTGTGAACCCTAAAAGAAATCATTTGAGCCTAAGCATCTAGGTTACATCCCCAAACCATACATCTAGAGTCAAGGTCCATGTATATTCCACTAATAATTGGAATAATTTTCATATCTCACTTGCAAGCTAATTTCCCATTTGTAGGTTCTTTATAATTATTTGGGGCCATGTGCATTTCCCATGAGCCCTAAAAGTAAATGTTCGGGACCAATTTTTCATGTTTTAGCCTTGAACATGTTGTAGGCAATGAGACCCATCCATTCAAAGTTGAAATGGATAGATTAGATACATCGTGTAAATATATATTCTTTCCCTTATGTCATTGAAAGTCAAGACAAAGGAGAGTAGGTAAATGTGAGATTCACTAATTGCTACAAAAACTTGTCCAAGGTGTCTCTAACATATTTGATGTTGTTCACAGTACATAATGTTGATATCTCTCTCAAGACATACCAAGTGTAAGGGAGTGAAGGCACTCTCTAAACATATTTGATGTTATTCGTAGTACATAATGTTTATATCTCTCTCATGACACACCAAGTGTAAGGGAGTGAAGGAACTCTCTAAACACTGCATTGCATATCTAATCATTATCCAAGGGTAAATAAACAATAGGTTTTTATCTCAACAAGGCATTTATATAGTGGTACCAACACTACCATTTTTCTCCTATGGATTCCTCACCATTAGCGTATATTTACCCATTTATGCCTTAGGTTTTGTACATATAGGATAGTCAAAATTTTGAACCTTCTATGAAAATAAACCACACACAAAACTGATTTCAATAACGCACACAACAAATCTAGCATTTCTCTCTACCATTTCAAGTTATTAATATTACATGCATGTTCCTATAAGCCAAGAGCATGTATGTCTTATGGGAGAACCTAAAATAATTTTATTTAAGTAAAATGTGTATACATTTTGTTGAAGTTGATTGCACATACCTTGTTTTGACCTAATATATGACATCAATAACTTGATAAATGAAATAACAAACTTTCAACTATAGTGATCTTGGAAAGCCTTAAGTTAATATTTTTCAATTATAGAAATATAATGTTGAGCAATCTCTTACCTTCTTAAATTAGAATAAACCCTATTATTTTTAGTGGATGTTAATTATCATCATTAAAATTTATATTTAATTCTTAAAAGATTTCACACTAACTCAATTAATTTTAGCTATTAAATAAAATACTTTATCAACTTTAAATACCATTTTAATAATATGAAGTAAAACATTTATTAAAATATTATTGATAATATGTTCATTTAACTTATTTCATAAATTTTAATAAAAATTAAAGAAAAACATAAATATGTGATATATGGATGAAGTTGTTTTTAATATCATTAAATACTAAGCATATATTTAAAGATGTTAAAAAAGGTATATATATATATATGTGTGTGTGTGTAAGTAACTAAATTTAATATATTAAATTAACAATTTAATATTATATATATATATATATATATATATATATATATATATATATATATATATATATATATATATATATATGATGATGATGATGGTGGTGGTGGTGGTGGTGGTTAATGTTTACTGAGACCAAACTTTGGTCTATTGTAAATTATTTAGTTTGTTTTAAAATTGTACTCCTATGCTCAAAGAGCTTGGAGAGAAGCACCCAAGCTCATTGTAATTTTGACATGTTAAAAAGTTAGGAAGGTCGGTATTGCAACACAAATTATGAAACTGAGATCTAATATTGGTGTACGCAAGACACTCTAAGAGGAAGTGATTTTCATCTTCAATGTTCATATTCTCACAGAGATAGTAGATCCTTTCCACCCATGGTGTTTTAGGAGCTGCCCAACTACCTGTTTCACTATGGAGCTCATGAGAGTTTGTTCTTATCTTGGCTATATGAATTTTTTTCTTTGAGCTAGTTGAAACACAAAGATACTTTTGATCTTCTAGAGTAGGGTTGATGACCTCCTTATAATATCTTATTTTTCTTTTACCCTCTAAATCTTTCTCGGACCACATTTTCTCTTTAAACTTAGAAGTAACAACATTTTTAATGTTATTAATATTTTGCAATGCAAAATTTTAGTGGATCTCCCAATGGTTTAACCAGGCCCTAGTATCTTTATTCCAACCTCGTTTGAGTCGTATGTAGTTTTGACTAGAATTTAAAGCTAGCTTAGAAAGTCTATGGTCTCCCATATTATTGATTTTGTGCTTGTACAACATGAGCCTAGTCATAACTAGGCTCTCAATAAGAGAAAAACCCACTTATATATATAAATAATTCAACCCTTAAAAATTATTAAAATATATATATATATATAATTATTTTAAATTATTTTATTTTATTTCTATATTATAATATTATTATTCATTTAAAAATTATATATAAATATTTAAATTATAAGTATAAGATCCTTGCCGTGTGGAATTTTAAAAAATTTAATTGTCCCACTAGAATCATCATATCCATCTATTTTAATATTCATTTAACTAAATTTAATCTAATATAATAATATTAGATTGGACACTTAATTGAATTAATTTATATAAATTTAAATTAAATATTTATAAGTTATGTTTTTTATAATATTTAGTTGTTTTTATTTAGGATTTTAAGATGGTGTATATTTTGCAAGAATGTTTTGTAAATATAAGTTATAGTTGTCAAAATTTAAGATTTATCAAGTTTTTAATGGTGCTGAATTCATTTTCACCATCAAAAACATGATTCAAATACTTCGGCCACTATATTTTTAATTCTTTTCTGCAATTTTTTTTTTTTTTTTTTGTGATTTGGGCAAATTTGATTTTTTGTGGTCCAGGCACACTTTGAAAGACAAATATTTATTTTTCAATATTATTATAAAAATTATTTTTCAAACATTTGATTGGATCATAACTTTAAGGTTTTATTGTAGGTTTGGGCCATGTAGATAACTTCCTCAAAAAATTTTGCCTAAATTTTTGAATGGAGTTGTAATATTTATGCCATGAATTTTATATATTTGTAAAGTGATTTTTCATTGTTAAGATTGAATATAAAAACCAACAAAAATTAAAATCTTTGAAATCACCTAAATATTTACTATGACTTACTTCTACATAATTTAGGAAGTCATTTGCACAAAATATGGATAAGAATGAGATGTAAATAAATACACTTAATATAATGTGTTCTTCACAATTTTAACGATTAAAAATGTAAATATTACTACCACCAAAATTTTTGTAACTTCTTAGATCAAGAATTATTTTTTCTATTTCATATATCAATTTGTAATTTTCGTAAAAACATAATTTCCACTAATATAATAAGACTAAACATAAACACATTAGAAGTCACTTCCAACCCTTATATTAATACGAAGAAGGTCTTATTTTCATAATATTTGGCGAAAATAATCCTCGTGTATCTTTTTTTTCTGTCCAAATATTTTTGGATAAGGCGCTGCTCTTTTTTTTTTAGCAATAAGGAACTGTTCACGTCCTCATATTTTATTTTATGTTTTCTTTTTTTTTTAAATTACGTACGTGGATTTTGGATAACCCGAACCTTGATTTCTAGCTGCATATTGATTTCTATGTACAATACTATTTTCATTTCGCAATCGTTCTTCTCTGTTCCAAGCATATCAAATGGAAATCGAAGAAGGGAAAGCTGGTGTGAAGGTGTGCGTTACAGGAGGAGGGGGATACATCGGATCATGGCTTGTCAAAAATCTTCTCCAACGAGGCTACACCGTCAACGCCACTCTCAGAGATCCGAGTACTTTCTTTTATATTAATGATTTTAGATTCTTGTAAATTTTAATTCTCGTTGTTATTGGATCTTTATATCAATTGGTGCAGGTTTGTGTAGATTATAATCAATTTTAGATTTATCAAAGCGTATAAAGGGAATTTTTTTTTGTTCATTTTGGCTAGGGTAAGGAAAAAACTGCAAAATTGGGATTCATCAGAATATTTACATAAAGTAAATCTAAATTAATATATGTAAATTTTGTGGGTTTAATAGTTAAGAGTATGTGTTTTTTTTCTAATAAGTCACAGATTTAAAATCAGAAAGGTAGAATATGTATGTTTTTGTAGACTTAGTAGTCAAAATAGTTACCCTGATGTAGTCTGTTGTCCCACAAACAAGAAGTCTCATACACCAATTGAGTGTTTGGCTTAATTGTGACTTTAAAATTAGATAATAATTATTATTATTACACCTGCAATTTAGTGAAAAGAATTATAAAAAAACATGGGATTGTTACAATCTCTTCCATTAAACTATTAAATTAGCCTCTCAGCACATTTAATCAATAAATTTCCCATTTACAACATAATTACCAAGAAGTCTTATACACCAATTGAATTTTTGGCGAAGTTGTGACTTTAAAATTAAATAATAATTATTATTATTACACTTGTAATGCAGTGAAAAAGATTATAAAAAAACATGAGATTGTTACAATCTTTTCCATTAAGCTATTAAATTAGCCTCATTAATTTCCCATTAACAACATAATTATTAAGTTCGCTAAAATTGGGCTAATAAAGACAAAAATTGGCTAATTCTATTAGAATACCTTATTATTTGATAAAATTCTATTTCTAGTGAAATCAAAAAGCGGTAGTCTAATTAGACTGCTTTTTCTCCCTGAAAATTATGGAAATTCTCGTAGAGATTTTAAGAAAATTTGGCAGTGATTTTTGTAAATGCATGTTATAGCTATCAAATTTTAATATTTTGGGTTCTCTAGAGGTTTTTGATGGTGCTGAATCCATTTCCACCATCAAAATCATGATTCAAACATTGTTACTGTAAGATTTCTTAATTTTTTTTGGCCCAGATTCCGGCCATCCCGGCAATTTCTCCGTCTTGTTAAACAACTCCAATGAAAAATGACATGCATCAGAATCCTAGGTGAGTAGTTTAAGCAAACTGAACTGAATGTTAATTCACCACTAGAAAATGTTAATGGCTGAAAAGATAGTGATGTTAATTCACCACCAAAAAATGTTAATGGCTGAAAAGATAGTGATCAGATGGCATTCAGCCATAAGGAAAGAAACAGTGGATTTATAGGAAAGTTTGTAATTTTCCAATTGGAAGAATAAACACTGAATTAGTAATTGTTTGTTAATTTGTAATAGGTGTTAATTTTACAATGATTTGTTTTATGGAATTTTAGACATTTTTAAAAAATGTCTATATTCATTAGAAAGGATTTTAGATAAATCAATTTTGAAATTAGAAAAATATTTTAAATTTAAATTTAGAATTAAAAAAGTATTAGATGAATCAGTTTTGAAAAAAAAAGAAATATATTTTAAATTTAAACTTAGAATTAAGGAAATATTGAAAAAAAAGTTGTAAGTGTGGTTTTTTTTTTTAAATTGTGTTTATAAAATTATAATATTATCTAGTTTATTGGATGTTATTCAAAATTGAAAATAAATTTATAAAAAAATAACTTAAAATTTAGAACAAGAAAACTAGTATTTATTTTATTGAATTCGAATCTGAATTCAAATTCAAATTTAATAACCATAATTTATACTACCCCATTCAAACTTGGTAATTATGATTTTTAGTACCGATCCAGTTAAATACTTTCATGCAGAAAACGCGGCAAAATTTGGGCCTCTGTTATCCTTGCCTGGGGCTGCAGAGAGACTGAAGCTCTTCCAAGCAGATTTATGCGAAGAGCACGCCTTTGATTCCGCGGTCGAGGGCTGTCAAGGGGTGTTCCACGTGGCCAGTCCTATGGATTTCACCAAGCTCTCCGAGGTAAATTATTATTTATTTTATTTTTCTGGTCATAAGCTTAGTTTATAATATCTGATAGGAAGTTAATTAGATGAGAGGAAAATCTTTATTTTGATTTATTTTGATTGTAGATTTTAGTTTATAATGGTGGATAACAGGTTAATTAAATTAGAAAATACATCTAGTAAGAAGTTAATTAAATTAGAAAATACATCTAGGAAATTAATTAGATGGAAATTATTAAGATGGAAAAATATATTTTTATTTTGATTGTAGATTTTAGAAATATTTGACATGATTTTAAAGGGTTTTTTAAATTTTTAATAAATTGTGGAATAGGAGGATTTCGTTGAGCCTGCTGTGAAGGGAGTAATGAATGTATTGAATGCCTGCTCGCGAGCTAAATCGGTGAGGCGTGTCATTTATACTTCGTCGATAGCAGCAGCTGCTCCGCTTAACGAAGAGGGGGAAATTCTCAGTGGCTACAGTCTGGATGAATCTAGATGGACTCCTGTAGATTTCATGAGAAGGAAACACCAGCATCCTCTTGGGGTGAGTATAATTCCATGTCTAGTTCCCCATAGCATTAACGATGCAAATCGAGATAAGAATACTCATTATTATTTAGAGATGTGCAGTTTTATTTCGTGGCGAAGACTTTGGCGGAGCAAGCAGCGATTGAGTATGGGTTAAATAGCGAAATGGAAGTTGTGACAATCTCACCGAGTAACGTGTGTGGGCCTTGCATTACTTCTACATTTCCGGTTTCATGCCGAGTGGTAGTAGACATGGCAGAATTAGGTATTCGATTCCTGAAACCTAGTTTTGCTTTTGAAGATGAAGTTCCATTTATTTTGAGTCGTAAAAATATGAAAGCATAGTTGGGTTGAAACCCTTATGATAATTAACAGCTTGGTTTAAAATCCACAGGTAATTCCAAGCTTTTGGGATTCATTGCCCTTTTGGGATCCATTCCGTTAGTTCATATAGATGACGTATGTGAGGCTCATATATTTTTGATGGAGCAACCTAATGTAGAAGGGCGACATATTTGCTCAGCCTTCTCCCTCACTGTGTCTCAGCTAGCAGATATAATTCATAAACTTCATCCACAATGCACCCTACCATTCAAGTAGGCGATCTGCCCTTCCCATCTTTTCAATGCATATTTTTATAGATTTACATATGACTAATAAGTTTAGTTAATTGGTTTATTTTGCAGATGTAATGATGAAGTGGATGGTAGTGTTTTTGTGCCAACTTCGTCCAAAAAACTTTTGGACATGGGCTTTTCTTACAAATACGGTTTAGAAGACATGCTTGATGAGACCCTGAAATCAGCTAAATCTTTTGGAATATTAAAATAATTATTTAAAAAAAAAATTGTTATAAAATATATGTAGAAAAATATACTTTATGGTTTTCAAATGAAAATATTTGAGACAAGTTTTAATTAGTAGTTTTATTGGTGTTTTGCTGGAAAGACCAAAAAAATTTGAAAGGAAAATTAGTATTTAGAGTTTTTAAATGATAAATTTGATTTTGAAAAGGTAATTATTAACGAATGTTTATATTGTAAAATGAAAGTCTTTTTGAAAAGAAACCTAATTGTTTCATGTTGTTATCAAGTTGAATATTTGATGTTTTATGTGAATGAAATAGAAATATAAAAACAAAATTTATGCTCTTATTTAAATTATTTAAGTTCTTTTCTTATTATTTGAATTATTTTCTCAATATGAAGGGTTGATGAACAATATTAAAAACACTATCTTTATTGATTTAATAGTGTTTTCTATTCTTAAACATATTACTAAATGAATTTCTTTACTTGAATTATTAAATTTGTATACCATTTTTTTACTTAGATATATAAGGGAATTATTAAATTGTTTGATTATAATTTATAATTATTATATTCTATATGAACGGCCCCTTTTCATTGCCCAAAAATCTAGACAGTGCTTTAGTATATATAAATTTAGTTTAGGGAATATCCATAACATAAAAATGTCAACGAGTTTTGACCTATCATAAAATGGAATTGAAAAGAGAATATATTAAATACATTTTGATACAAGATGATTATGACATATATTTGGTGTTGGAAATTTATATGTATATTTTAAACTTTTATATAAAGTTTCATAAAATTTTAAAAGTGCTTATAACTCAAAAGAATATATTTAAAATAATTAACAAAATTATATAACTTTAAAATAAAGATTATTTGATTCAATAATATATATTTGGTAATTGATTGTGGCCATACTTACTAAGTTAGTGATGTAAGATCTATTTTAAAAATATTAAATTTATATTTTTTAATGTGAATTTTAAATATTTAAATGTTTTCATTTATAACTAATAATTTTAATGAATATTTTAAGTATTGATGATTTTTTTTGGTGCATAAAATTATAATAGAATTTATGAAAAACGCAATAAATGACAAATTTAATTACAAAATAGTGCATTGAGTAAATGTTTTGTAACATTATATATAATGATATTTATAATAGCAAAAATACATTTTTTATTAACTATTTCAAAGAAAGTACTAGATGCTATGATAAAAATATCTAAATTATTTCAAATACTTATAATTATGAAAAAAGGAATTAAAAATGTTTATAAATGATATGTAAATTGTATTGAAAAGCTTTAAAATATATACACTAATGTGATTGAAAATTTATATCATTTTTAAAAGAGAATTTTATTACTTGTATATAATAAATTTGAACTGTTTCATATATTTTATATTTAATAAAAATGATTGAATAAAAAAAAAGAAAGGAGAATTTGAAAAGTAATTTTATATGATGTTAACCTTGAAATTTTTGTGTATTTTATATATTTGTTATTTTTGATTTGTTATTAATGAGTTGTGTCTTGTTGTTAGAGTATATACAATATGTAAACTATTGTGTATATTCCATTGGAACATTTTATCCCAACAAGATCTGAAAATTGAATTTTTTATTATGAAGGTTTATTTCCTTTAGATCTCAAATTCTTCAAGTATTGATTAAAAGTTTAATGCATAAAAATAGTAGAAATATAAAAAATAAAGAACATAAAAATACACTTACACCATCCACAAATAAATAGAAGATGATTCCACTTTGCTCACTCCCTTTAATATGGAAATATGAAAATACAAAGAAAGAGGTACTCTGTGTGAAATTACCTTACAGTTGTGGGCCGGAAAGATGTTATAGAATCTTATCTTCTTTTCTACTACCTAACTTCTCACTCCTCGATCCTCTACTCAACTATAAAACAATATAATGAAACAGTGTGGAACCCCTTCTCCTCTTACTTGCTCAATATTTAACATTTCCTAATATCCATCTAGGCATAGGTTTTTGAATTCCTCAACCCTCAGTTAAAGCTATGATTTTTGACCTTCTAAAATCTTCTTGAAAGTCCATACATGGATATCCCTATATGAGTGAGCAATGGGGACTGATGTGGCATCTTTATCATACCACGGTCATTAACATGATAGGTCAACCTATTGGAGGCATAATGTTTTGTATACGAGCTCTAATTAAGAGTATGTCTATGTTATTAGAAAGATTTATGAGTGAAGATTAGTATCAGTGTGTCTCAGCATAAGCAAGGAAAGTTGTCACCCGGAAAAATATTAGTTAACGTGTCAAAATAGCTCTAAAAGGTTTTAAACCCTAATTTTCCACAATGAGATTTGTCATTAAAATGACCCTACAAGTTGATTATTTCAATTTTTCCCACTCTAAACGCATTGAGATAGATAAAAAATAATATAATGTTCCAACCCATATCATATCTACACATTAGTGTGGACTTTAGTCCCCAAAATTTTTATTAGATAAGGTGAGGAAATTTTTCCTCTACCTTTTCCTTGAATACCATTATACTTTTCCTAGAAGTTGTCCTTTCAATCAAATCTTCCAAAGGTCTTGTTGCCCCTATCTTGTAGTTTTGTACATATTCTACAAAATGGTGTGCTCTCTCAACTTTTCTAAAGCATCTCGTGTTAAATCCTCTATGGAATTTAGAACCTACTCCACTTCTTGATGCAACATGGACGGTTCATAGAGTTTTAGATTCTCCACGTTCACTATTATGTAAATGTGCATGAATGGAGGTAGAATAGATATGTAGGCATTATCTCCCACCGTTTCCAATATCTTGAAAGGACCATAATATAGATGCTTAATCTTCTTAGAAGAGCCTTATAGTATTTCCTTGTTGAGTTGTAACCAAAATCGATCTCCTAATTTCAATGTTTTTTCTATTCTATGTTGATCATATCCGGACTTGTATTTCTCCTATGACTTCTTCAACATGTCTTGCACTTGCAAATGGATTTTCCTTATCCTTTCAAAAAAATTATTGACTCTCAATGCATTTCCTGTGGGGTCCTCCCTCACTCCTCGTTATCCAAGCACAACATCCAAGGCTAAAGGTGGAAAATGTCCAAATATAGTTTCAAAATGTGACTTAATAGTAGAAGTGTGGATTTATCTATTATAATAAGGTTTATATAGATTGCAATTTCATCACAGGTATTCAAATGCTTTTGATTGTAACACCTCAAAACTTATACCAAAGTTTTGTTGACTAATTTTATCTACCCACCTATATGTGGATGGAATGTTGTACCATTAGGGAACTTTGAGGTCTAAAATGGGTCTTATAAGGAAAATAATAAAATAATACTTATGTTTTCTTAAAGAAAAATGAAGAAAACTATATTTTTATTATATTTTTTGTTTATCTCCTTATAGGTTTACTTGAATGTTAAATGTAGACATCTCTTGGATGCAGAATTAAATTTCATATCCAACGGGTACCCACTTTCCATATTTTTTTAGAAGATCCGCATAAAAAAAATTGAAGATACATTAAAAAATCATGTTGAATGCAATTTTTTAACATATCTATACCTTTTTTGAAGTGGGTCTTCTCAAAAGTATGAAGAGTGGGTACCCTTTAAAATGTGAAATTTAATTATGCATCCAATGGGTGTCTACACTTGATATTTGAGTAAACCTTTAAGGAGATAAGCCAAAAATACAATTAAAAATATATATATTATTTTCCCTCCAAAATATTTCCCCTCTTAAAGTTAAATTTGTTAGTATATTTTTTGTTTTAAGGCTAATTTTTTACCTCAAAATTCCTCTACTAATCTATTTAATTAGGCACTCATTGTATCTTATATTATTCCAAAATTAATTGAGAAATTTGGTATCCCTTTCTAAGATATGCTCCTTGGTATTACAAACTGCACCTAGTCGCGTTCAAAGAACATATTTTCTACTTCTTGTCCTCTAATGATCATTTTACATGGCACAAGAATGCACATATTACTGAACTTTTTAACTACCACAAATAGATATGTATGTCCCTACCTCTTTGTTGGAAAACATCTCACAAATTGCATGGAAATTCTTTCCCAATGTCTAGTCAGCATCGATAAGAGATGGCATAGGCCTTGCTTCGTATTACTAGGCTTGTTGGTACAACAAAGTACACACCCTTCAATATATTCTACTACATCTTATTGCCTTATAGGTAAGTACCCATACTTCTATAAGTTTCCAATTTCCTTTCCAACACCAAAATGTCCTACAATATTAGAGGTGTGAGCCTCTCTTATAAGTTGTTGTAGCTCACCTTTAAGAACAAAAAGCTTCTTGTCACCATCGTCTACATGAATATGTTATTGTATATACTAAAACAACTCCTTGAAGTATACATATTTTATGTATGTATCTTTCTATGCATCATCTATGAAACGCTACATGTGCATCACAGATCCCAAAACTATAATTTTTAATTTGCATGGCCTTGAAAGCATGTCTTCCAACCTATTTTTCACTTCCTGTCTTATTCTTGATGACTACATGAAGATGCTATAAAACCCCCATCCACTTGCAATGTTTGGTTTGTTATACCATATTTTAGGCTTGTAACTATTGTAGTGGCTAGTAATCTATATGGACGATGGTCTCCATGCCCATCAAATAACGTTTCCACTTTTTAAGGAATAGAGATTCACGTCATAGATAGGATAGTTGAAAAACACCCAATGGAATATTTCAGAACATTATTATGGAGACCTTCTTCCTTGCATTAAAATTTATCCCAAGGTATACCCACTTGCATCTATCTTTATTTTGAAAAAATTCTACAAGTTTAGTAAGGACATAGTAGGTTTCTAACTAATATTTATTTACAACTCATCAAAATCATTCTACTAATTCTTCTCCCATTTGAAAATATTACTACTCATTGTTATGGCATGGAGTGGTGTAACTATTACTAAAAATGAATTTATGAACTTTCGTGAATATTATGCTTCCCCAACAAAGCTTCTAACATCAGAGACATTTGTAGGAACTAACCACATAATGACGGCCTCCATATTTGCGGGATATATCTTGAGCTCCCCTCCACCAATCAAATACCCAAAATAAACCAAATTGTTGGCCAAAATCACATTCTTAATGTTAGCCGACACTAGTGATTCTTCAAAATTTCTATCACTTGCATAAGATGTGAGATATGTTCCTGCCATGTAGCACTATAATCTAATATATGATTGAAATAGAATATGAAAAATGGGTCTAGATAGGGACATAATACATCATTCATCAGTTTAATAAAGGTAGATGGTATAAATTACATAAAGAAAATGACATGAAAATAATTCATACAAACCTTTATTTGTTTTTAAGGTAGTCTTCGAGGTGTCTTCTTCTTTGATTTGTACATAGTGGTACACAAATTTAAGGTCAACTTGGGGAAGTATTTCATATGTTGTAATTGATCTAATATATTATCAATGTTAGGAAGAGGGTATTAATACTTGTGATCCAGATTTATGCAAGAGTGCAATATAATACACATATAACCATAAATACAAATATGCAGTGAAAATAACACTTCATTTCGTTAATATCAAAGAACTGAATTTTTCTTACAGATAGAATGGAAATAAACTAGCTAGGGCGCTGGTAGCTTATCTTTGAGAAGAGATGTGATGGCTACATGTCTCTGAACTTTGTGTTACAATGAGGCTCGAAGGCCTATATATTATTTTTAAACAATGGAAAACCCTAAACATCCAAGAACCTAACCCTAGGAGATGAAACGACAGAATATGGGCCTCGTCGACGTAAATTGGTACATCAATTTGTTGCGGTCGTAACTTTGGCATACTATCTCTGTTTGACGCACATGATACATCGTTAGAAAGATCTATCCGAGGACTACAACTGCTAAACACAAATGTAGATTTCAAAACAAAATTAATTTCACCGAAAAAATGATGCCCAAAAAACGTCGTTTAGGGCCTCAAAATGGCTCCGGAAGTTCAGGACCCGAAAAACTACTAAAAATAGTAAGTCACACCGAAACTAAAAAACTGAAAGAGATAATGGTGGGGCCCCAAGTGAAATAGGTGGGTGGCCACCAATATTCACCTGGATGATTCCCCCCCCCCCCCCCACCCCCTTTAGGAAGCAATGGTCCCCATTGTTTAGTTCCTTAATGAGATGAGGAAACTTCTACTGAACTTGGTCCCTCGTGAACCATTTGCCTTGGTGCAGGAGTTGGCCAACTTTGACAACCCGATACAGTTGGCTCTTACATTGGCGAGTGTTCTTGAATTGCATGTCCATGATACAATCTGTGGTGGCCTGTTCCATGCAGTCTGGGTTTAACTCCGTTGGCGTGAGTTGTTTTGCAATGTCAGAGGTGTCCAGTAGAGGTGGGAAGTAGGGACGAAGGTGGTCCAGATTGAATACTCGGTGTAGACCAAGGAATGGTGGAATACTGAGCTCGAAGGAATTATTCCCTACAACCTCGGTGATCATGTATGACCCATATCAGAGTGGGCAAAGATTTCGGTGGGGTCCAGTGAGGTGCTCCTTCTACAAATGTAGCCAGACTTTGTCGCCCACCAGGAAGTTGTGTGGCATCCGATGTTGATCATGCCATTGCTTGTACTTAATCCTATATGTCATGAACCTATTGGCAGATGTGGTGAATGCACTCGATGAAAATTTTCGCTTTGTCAGCTTCATACTAGATACGAGCCGAATCGACCTGAGGATCCATAAATGGCATGGCTATGTCAATGGGACATAGTGGTTGGAATCCCAAGCCCACCTGAAAGGGGCTGTGTCCGGTTGAGCTGTGGATAGCCCAGTTATAACTGTGTTGTACATAGGGGAGGCTCTCATCCCATGTGCGTGGATGCTTTGAATTGTACATGCGCAAAATGTGTACAATCATCTTGTTGACGACCTTTGTCTAGCCATTAGTTTGGGGATGGAAAGCTGTGGACTTGGTGAGCTTGGTGTCGAGCATTGACCAGAGTTTGGACAAAAATTTGCTGAGGAACCTGCTGTCCCAATCTGAGATGATAGACTATGGGATCCCAAAGTGCACCCACACTCATTTAAAGAAGAGTTTAGCAGTGGCTTCTGCTATGATATTCTTCTTGTAGGTTGCCATAATGGCCATCTTCGAGAATCTATCGATGACCACAAAAACATAGTCATTTCCATGCTTAGTAGAAGGAAGGCCCAACATATAGTCCATGGAGATGGATTCCCAAGGTCGATTAGGGGTAGGTAGCGGAGTATAGAGGCCTTTCTTCTTGATGGTCAGTTTGGAAATGATGCAAGCAGTGCAGGATATAATGTAGTTCCCGACATCCTGGTGAAGGTTCGACCAATAGATATACTTCTCCAGTACTGCCATTTTTTTCTCGACCCTGAAATTCCCAACGACTCGACTGTAGTGTGCTTCCCATATCATCTTGGCATGCTCGCTTGAAGGAACACAAAGGTGTCCCAGGTGACATAACGGTGCATCGTGGAGGTGAATATTTGGAACTTGCGTACCCCCCAAGAGTGCCTTGATTGTGTGAACGAATTCTGGATTGCTCTTGTAGAGAAGCGACCAATCAAAAGTCTCATGTCCACAAGATTTTAGAACAGTGGTTAGCACCACGATCGGTGGTCGGCTGAGGCAGTCTGCAACATTATTGGTGCTGCCCTTATTATACTTGATGTTCAAATGAAACTATTGCAGATATGTGGACCACTTCTGATGGCAATTGTTTTGCAACTTCCCTTGTGTCTATATGAACTTCAGGGATTGGTGATCTATGTGGATGATTGTTTCCTTCCCCAAAATGTAATGCTTCCATTGTCGACAAGCCTGCACATTGGAATACATTTCTTTGTCATAAGTGGGATACTTGCAGACTGTGTCAAACAATGTCTCACTGTGATATGCCATTGGATGCCCCTTTTGAGTAATAACTACCCCAATAGCATAGTTAGAGGCATCCGTCTCAATCTCAAATGGTTACTGCAAGTCTGGTAATGTGAGCATTGGGGAAGAACAGAGGCGATGTTTCAATTCTACGAACGCCTTTTGTTGAGATTCTGACCAAAATAAATTTTCTTTCTCTCCTCGCTTGCTGACTTGACTCAAGGGTCAAGTGATATGAGAGAATCCCAACACAAACCTGCAGTAGAAATTAGCAAGACCGAGAAATCTGTGAAGCTCTGTTAGAGTGGTTGGGGCTGCGCAATAAAAAATGAATTTGATATTGGTTGGATCCACATGCACCCCCCTTTCATCAATAATGTATCCCAAATATTGAACCTAAGTCATGCCAAAAGTGAACTTCTCAAAATTGGCACACAAAGTGTGTTGGCGCAATGTTTGGAGGACTTGTCCGATGTGGTGGAGGTGCTCTTCCCAAGTCTGGCTGAAGATCAGAATGTCATCCAAGTACAGAACTACAAATGAGGTGGTGAATGGCCTAAAGATGTTGTCTATCAACCTCATGAAGGTTGTGGGAGCATTCTTCAACCTAAAAGGCATGAACAGCCACTCTAAAAGGCCCTCCTTGGCTTTGAAGGTAGTCTTCCACACATCGAAGGGTTCGATTGGTACCTGGCGATACCTAGACTTCAAGTCAATTTTTTTGAAATATTTCACCCCTTTTAGTTGGTCCAAAAGGTCATTAATCCGTGGGATCGGGTACCTATTTTGGACAGTGATATTTTTCAACACCCGATAGTCAATACAAAGTCTCTAAGTCTCATCCTTCTTCTATACCAACACGATCGGTCTCCCACAAGGTGATGAACTCGACTGAATGTGAAATTTCTGCAATAGCTCCTAAATCTACCTCTTGATTTCATCATTCTCCAAAAGAGAGTGTCGATAGATCGATCCATTGGGTAGCGTCGCACTTAGGGTCATATCAATGGGGTGCTTGACTTGACAGTGCAGAGGCACACCTGTGGGTGAGGTGAAGATGTCCCCGTACTCCTCCATAACCTTGTCCATGTTTTGTTGTCATGTAGAGGAGCCATGTCTAGAGGTTGTGGCCACAGTCTTCTTATTTCCCTGGGGGCAGATCATCAGGAAAACAAATTTCTTGGTTTTGTAAATGAGCTTACTGTATTGTTTTGTAGTAACCAAAGAGATAGTGGTAGGCGGTGGTACCTCTGGTATCCTGTACAGCTTATTTCCCAAAGTAAAAATAATAGCGCAAGGCCGGGACTCATACACATCATGTCACTTCCACAAGTATGGATGGAATAATAATACATCACAAACATCAAGAGGAGCAATGCCACATAATACCTCATCCACAAAGGGCTTGATGTTGTAGGGAAGGCAGCACTGCTGGCTGACGCGGAGATCCCGTCCTTGTGGAAGCCACCCAATGGTGTATGGTTGTGGGTGTGCTGTGGTCGGCAAGCCCAAACACTTCAAAACATCTGTTGAAATGAGGTTCTTTTGGCTCCCATTTTTGACAATGAATTGTAGCGGGGAACCCTTTACCCACATCTAGGAGTGGAAGAGACACTCCTCCTCCTCTGGATCTTCCAGTTCCTCCTTCTGGATCTTCGTAGGGGAAACAATGGCATTGGGCTCTGCATCAATAATCTATTTCCCTTTGTCCTTCCCCTTTTCAAGTTCTGCTTTAGAGTCAAAGCATGCATCTGATTTAGAAGCCCTCATCTCGGCACTCACTTGTGTTGTGAGAGGATCTCTTATGAAACTCACACCACTTTCTCGTGTCCTTATTTGGCTTTGTGGTGTTGTTCTTTTCTCGCGGCTTTGGTAGGTTGTTTGGGGCCACCATGCCTTAGATTTTTCCTTTGTTCTGTGGTTTTGGGTCACCTTTCCCTTGCTTTTGATTCGCAAATCCAAAGTCGAGCTTCTTCTATTTGAATTTATGCTCAATCTTGGCAGCATACTGGTATGTTGTACCAAGCAAGGATATGTCGAGTAACTCCATTTCCTCTTGAATGTATCTGTGCAGAAAATTGCGATACTTTAGCACCAAATGTTTCTCTAAATATTTGATACCCAAATTTGTGCACAGGGTATGGAAGAGATTCGTTAGCTCATGCACATCTTGATCCCTTTGTTACTGTAGCGTGGTCCATTGTATGTAATTGTATTGTTCCTTGATGGCATCTTAGAAAGAATTACAAGTGGGTATAACTGAGAACAGAGAGGGTTCTGTCTCCTCCTTTTTCTCACAATAGGTTGCCCACCAGTCCTTGACATGGGGGGTAGCTTTGAGGAGTGCAAAAATAATCTTCTCCTGGCCGTAAAAGTCATGAATCGAGAAATATCCTTCTAATAGATTCAACAATCTATCTATGGCATATGCATCTATTTGAACCTCAAATATGGGAATGCAAATTTTCACTTGTACCTTAAAGGAGTCGCGCCTGCAGAGTGGCTGCTGGATGCAGATGCACTGCTAATGGGTAGTCGTTGAAGGATTTGGGCAAAGCTATCCATCATCGCGTTCCTTTTTTTTTTAGGGCCTCCTTGAGCAATATTTTGATAGGATCTCCTGCTCCCTCATATTTCTTTTCATCCCCCATGGGTGGAAGTCAATGTTTGTGAGGCTGATCTTGCAAAGGTTCAACCAGATCAAGCCCTAACTCTTTATACCCCGACCTCATTGGGGACATGAAAAGAAGGATCGAGAAAAAGAAGACCGCTCTGATACCTGTTAGTCATCAGTATTTTTTATTACTTGTAGATGCCTATAGATTGGTTCTAGATTTCTAAAAACAACATTCTTTGAATATTGTGGGTTTTAGAAATCTCACTGCCTTCATTATCCTTATGGAAAATTTTTCACTATTCTACCATTTTTCCATTCCATGGTCACCATCCACTCCTAAAGGACTCCTTATGGGCTTGTGCCACTCATATCCATCCTTTTTTCCCACCTATAACCTCACTACTATGTTTTTCCCTTGCCCATCACTCCACTTTCCTTCTAGGGTTACCAATCAGCCTATTCCTTCCCATGTTCACTAGGTTCCTCAAGCATTGATGGTCTCAAAACTATCTCTGTAGGCTCTTTAGATAAATCAAGTACATTGGATTTTGGATCCTCAATACACCACTTTGTTAATACTCCGTGTTTACACTTGAAGACTCCAAGCCAATTTTCAGTAAAAGGCCAGGTCAAAGGATCCTCCAACTAAGTCAATAGGGTTTTTCATATGATCCAAGATCAATCATTGGTGTTTTAGAGACTATTTTTCTTTGTTAGAATATGGTTCATAGGTCTTGAAATGTTGAGACATGGTTATTCAAGAAAATATCTTAAAGTATCCAAAGAAGACTACCTTGTCAAATACAAGTTCTACAAAGGGTAAATGTAACTTGGCACTTCTGCAGGAGTGTTAAGAGGTCAATTAGCAGAAGAAATTGATAAGGTAAATGGTATGTTGCTAAAGGAAGACATCTTGTAGCAAGGAAGACAGGAAGCACTTAGTCTTAAGAGGAATTAGGGTTTTTGAGCTTTATTGGGCCAACATTGTGCCAAGCAGGGATCAAATGCAGAAATGACCATGTAGGAGGTACACCAAGAAACCAAACATGAATAGAAGTTTTTGAAAAATTAGAGATGAAATAAGGAAAAAGGTGAGGTTAACTAGACAGAAATGAATGAACTTTAAAGGGATATAGAGAACTTAGAAGACAACACTGATAATCGTTTTCAAGCATTACAGACACCTAAGGTTTTTGGAAAGTGGCCAAAGAAGGTGAAATGATAAGTTGAACTCCATGATGATAGCAAAGGGATTCTGAAGATATCAATGTTTGTAAAGATTCCAAACTTGTCCAAAGACGTTTTTTATGCCAATGTATGAAAGCATCCTAAAAAATTGCCAAGCTCAACCTGTCCTGCCTCAAGATTAGTGAGACAGGGAAAAACAATGTTTTCAAGTCACCTACAATCAAAAGAGTCAAAAAGGGTAAAAACATGATCAAAACTTCATAATGCAAGAAAGAGAGGGTTTTGAGGGTATTGCCATAGGAAATCGTCCCAGAGGTGTTTTAATGAGCTTATCATGACAAAATGGGCAAAGGGGAAGTCAAATTCATCCTTTTAGAAAACCTGCATACAAACAGTGTAAAGTAGTTAGTGAGAAAAGGTAAGAAAGACAAGTTAAATACTATGATGAAAAACACAGAGAGCTTTGAAGATGCTACTATATGCAGCCCTTCAAAAGTACATCAAGTGAATATGTAAACTCTCGAGGAGCAAAAAGAAGCCAAGTCAAGGTTTTTAGTCACCTGCAAAGAAAAGTGTTAAAAGACATTAAAAAGAGCCAAAAGGTGTCAACCTATGACTTGGGCAAACCTACAAGAAAAATTTCAAAAGGGGTGATGATAAAGGCAAAAAAGGAAGTCACTTTGAAAACATTAGAGAGTGGGTTTGTGAAGCTAAAAATTAAATCATTTGAGCCTATAAATGGTCACCTTACACTTCAAACAAGTTATTGTTTCCTTGAAAAAAGTTGAGAGCACTCAGGAGAAGAGAAAGTTCAAGTTTCAGGTCAAATTCGAGGAAGTTTTGTGGCGTTGCACGCTTAGTTTGGCACTGCGTGCCTGGAGTCGGCATTGTTCCCTTAGCGAAAACTCCCGTGAAAATTTCTTCGGCACTGCGTGCTTGCCCGATCTCGCCCGATAGGCCCGAAAAAAGGACCTTGACGCTGCGCGCCTGGCACAAGGTGCTGTGCCTTTGACCGAACCGACCCACCATTTGCCTGGGCATTGTGCGCTTGGCTAGGAGGGCCTCCTACACCCTGCGAACCCCCAAATCAACTCAATATCTCTTCAAGATGCCTCCAAGGTTTCTTCAAACGCTGGTGAGGGTAAGTACAAGCCATCAACTCCTCTTCAAGATTTTTATTATCATTTGATTAAAGGAATGGAACCCTAAGAAGATAACCTAAATTTCATGCTTAAACATCATTGTTTAAAACATTTCTCCATCTGCATGCCAATAAGACTAGTGATAGCCAGAAGGGTACATTGTTGAAAGTTGTTCATTCACCTAAGGTTGTGCCAATAGTCACCCAATTCCTTCATAAGCTCAGTCCCTTACACTACAAAAAAATTGACATCACATGCCCTCCTTCATCTCAAATGTCATCAGTGCTAGGGTTTCAAAGGCAGTGTTGTTAAAATGTCAAGAGAAGGGGACAATGGTAGTGAAGGAGAAGGCAAAATGCCAAGGAGGCATCAACATAAAGGTGGGAAGATCAATATACTTGAACCTCCAAACACAGATGAGCTGATGGCCTCTCCCATGAATGTTTCATGTTTCCAGAATGTGGGATGTTTTGATTTTTGTGAAAGGGCACAATAGGTGCAAAGTCACCCTAAGTTAACTAGACTTTTCATTATTAACTTGCATGACAAGCAAGTTAACCTTTCAAGGGTAACCTTTGAGAATTCTACAGATGCTATTGCCAATGCCGCAGGCATACCTAGTGTAGGGGAGAAATGGTTAAAAAAAGCTTGCCTAGACATAAGATACTATGAACCCTATTTAAAAACAAGGTACAAAGACCACTACAAATCCATCTTTCCTTTCTCACATTTGCTGGAGAGATATGCACCTTTGATGAGAATTATCATGAAATATTTTACATGTGAGGGAAGGTTCTCTAGGCTTTACTCCTATCACATTAGGCTACTTATGCACTTTACTAGGGTTAAGATGTTGCACCTACCCTATTACCTCTATAGAATCATTGACAAAATGTCCTATATTGTACAAAAGAGAGACTACCCTCAGCAGATGCAAAGCTTATTTCATCACTCTTTGATTAAGATGGTTGTGTTTCATCAATTGCAGCAGAAGGGCATTCCATGGGAGGTTTTCATTGCCCATGAGGTATTCACAAATCCACAAGGCCAACAACAACAAGATGCCCCTTCATCTTCTCATCCTCCCATTCCTCCATCCACTCACACTCCATCACCACATGATGACTCTTCCACCTCACCATCCACACATATTCCTTCACCTTAGGACAACCCTCCTTCATCAACCTCTCACAATGCATCAAACAATGAGGGAAATGAAAATGAGCAATCAAATGAAAATGAGGTAGAGGGTAATGATGAATCAAGCAATAATGAAGAAGAAAATAGTGAAGAAGAGGATAGTGAGGATGATGAAAATAAGTTTGATGACAGTAAGGAGGATATCAGCAATGAGGCAGAGGTTAGTGATAAGGCAAAGAGCATGGAAACAAAAGGCAATGATGATGATGGAGATGATAAGGCGGAGAGTAAGGAAACTGAACGATCTTCCTTTCAGGAAGGAGTGCAACAACCAACTTGGGTTGATGCAATGGTGGAGGAGTATGACTCCAATTTCAAGAACAATGCATGGGAGATTGTACCAAAATTGGTCGACAAATCAGTGGTTGGATCTAGATGGATATACAAGTTAAAGCAAGATTTCGATGGGAGTGTGGATAAATACAAGGCCATATTTATGGCCCGAGGGTTCTCACAGATTGAGGGGATCGATTATGATGAGACTTTTGTACTTGTTGCAAGGTACTCTTACATTAGATCCATACTTGCACTCTCAGCATAGATGGGTTGGCTCATTCATCAGATGGATGTGAAAACTGTGTTTCTCAATGGGATCATTGAGGAAGAAGTGTACATAGAGTGGCCTAAAGGTTTCAAGATCTTCAAAAATGAGTTGTATGTGTGTCGACTCAAGAGAGCACAGTATGGGCTGAAGCAAGCACCTCGTGCTTGGTCCACTCAGATAGACAACTATTTCACTGGACCGGGCTTCACCAAAAGTGAAGCAGATGAAAACTTGTACGAGATTGTGGTTGAGGGTAAGATATTGATTATTGTTCTTTATGTTTATGATCTAATTTTGACCGGTGATGAGAAACTGATACACTCATGCAAGGAGGATCTTGCAAGGGAGGTGTTCGAAATGAAGGACATGGGACTCATTCATTATTTCCTTGGCTTGGAAATATGGCAACGAGATGGTGAAATTTTTGTGTCTCAAGGCATGTACGCGAAGGAGATACTGGGTAAGTTTCACATGGAGAGATGCAAACCCTTGGATAGTCCTCTTCCAGGAAATTTTAGGAAAGAGGATGCTACTTCGGGAGAGGTAGTGGATGCTACTGTCTTCAAGCAGTTAGTTGGATCACTAATGTATCTAGTGAACACTAGACCAAACATTTTCTATGCAGTTAACCAACTGAGTCAAGCTATGGTTAAGCCTACCAAGATCTTTTGGAAGGCAGGGAAGCATATCTTGAGATGCTTGAGGGTCACATCAGAGTATGGTCTATGGTAGAGATAGACAGAGGGAGTGAATCTTCAAGGCTTCACGAATGCAGATTGGGTAGGCAATTCATCAAATAGAAAGAGCACATCAGCAAGGATCTTCAGCATAGGATCGACAACAGTTTCTTGGTACATCAGGAAGAAGTGATCTGTGGCACTCAGTTCAGTGGAAGAAAAGTACATGGCAGCAAGTCAAGCTGCATGTGAGGCTATCTAGATGAGAAAGATCTTGGTTGGTTTGTTTGGTTCTCAGATGGATCTGACAGTGATACATTGTGATAATAATAGTTGCATTAAAATCTCGATTAATCATTTGTTTCATGATAATTCCAAACACATAGATATCTGGTACCATCATCTCAAATATTGTGTGTAGAGAAGAATAATGATGCTTCAGTACATTCCCATGGAAGATCAGGATGTAGAAATTATATAGCTTATGTGTTATATATCCAAGATTCTCCTGATCACACACTATTTTAACTTCATGCACAATACATAATCTATTCCACCATTGATCATCACATGCGGAAATTAATTCAATTGCAATGCACACATGAAACCATAAAAATTCACACACATTAACACAATTTTTTTAAAGGGAAAGCCTGAAGCTGAAAACCCCAACTATCTATATATAATATATGTCATAGATATCATGTAACAATCCTCATACAAAGATGATCATATCAATCTCTCAGTACAATAAAATCGCTACACACTAATCAGGTCCGATCTAGCAAATCCATGCACCGATCTCTGCCACCTGCTAGCCTGCCTCTACTACACAATACCTGCTGAAGAATTTCTTTGAATGAACTCGTATCCACCTGGCTTGAACTGCGCAATCCTCATTGTCATATCCACTGAGTGTTTGGTGCAAACAATGCAACACTATAGTCACAACTAATAGTCATCTTGCCCTTTCACCTATCTCTCCACTGGTCTCCACTGAAACTGTCCATGCACTGTAGTTAACTGATGTATTCTTTAGTTGATTAATGAGTTAATATTTATTGAATTAATTAATAATTAATTCACACCACTCTCACTAGTGTATCAATCAGTTAGACTAGATACAACTAGCTCAACTGTGTCTAACTGAGTTAAACTGAACACAACTCCACCAACTACTTCTACAACTCCACCAAACTCTGTCACGTGAGTTCTAACTGAATTCCTCCATGCAATAGCTCCAGTAAACCCTCAGGAATAGCGTAATTCCTTCTGTCAGCTGTTGTGCCACATCTGTGCACTTAACTGAAGTGCTCCAAGAGAATAAGATAATGTTTAGAGTCCAAATATTATTAAGAGCTAATAATATTCGACATATCTATTTTTAGACTGCAATCTAAAAATAGATTCCGCCCAATATGTCTAAAAATAGAAGTCCATCTATTTTTCCAACTTGACCAACCATCCACAAATAGCATCCTGCAACTCATAGAATATGATCGACATGTCTAAAAATAGACTTTGCGCCAAAAATAGCATGCGGGCCCACTTAGTGAAGGCGACTTCTTTCCACTAAGATCATCATCTTGTTGCAATCTCAACACTCCCTCTCAACAAGATAAGGATTATCTGCCACCCCTATCCTGCCTCTGTGGTATTCGAATTTTCTCCTAGTGAGTGCCTTTGTCAAGATATCAGCATCTCGATCCTCCGTAGGAATGTAAGAAAGTAACATGATCTTTCGCTGCACACAATCTCTGATATGATGATACCGGATGTCAATGTGTTTAGATCTATCATGAAATACCGGATTAACCGAGAGTTTGATGCAACTCTGATTATCACAATAAATCACAGTAGGATCTAAGTGTGAACCGAACAACCCGACTAGGATCTTCCTCATCCATATAGCCTCGCATGTAGCCAAACTCGCTATCATGTACTCGGCCTCTGCTGAACTGAGTGCCACGGATCTCTGCTTCCTATTGTACCAAGAAACTGCTGTAGACCCGATACTAAAAATCCCTCCAGATGTGCTCTTTCTGTCCGTTGGGCTCCCTACCCAATCTGCATCCGTGAAGCCACACAACTTCACCTCATTCGACTGTCTGTACCAAAGTCCATAGCCCGATGTGCCTTTGAGATATCTCAATACATGCTTCCTACCTTCCAAAAGGCTTGGTAGGCTTAACCATAGCTTGTGAAAGCAGCAACAACATAGCATATGTCCCATTGCACACTAGATACATGAGAGAACCAACCACAACCTGTCGATAAATAGTGGCATCCACTACCTCACTGATGTAGCATCCTCTTTCCCCTGGAGTAGGAGTGTCGATAGGCTTGCAACCTTTCATGTTGAACTTCTCCAAGATCTCCCAGCATACTTTGCTCTCTGAGACACAACAATTCACCCTTTCCACAAAAGCAAATTTCCAACTTAAAATAATGAAGGAGGCCCAAGTCCTTCATCTCAAACTCCTTTGCAAGATCAGCCTTGCATGAGAGTATCAACTATTCATCACCTGTCAGTATGAAATCATATACATAAAGTACAATGATTAGCAACTTACCCTCCACCACAATCTGGTATAGGTTCGGATCCACCTCACTCTTGGTGAATCCAAGTCCGGTGAAATAACTCTCTATCTGTGTGTACCAAGCACGAGGTGCTTATTTCAGCCCATACAACACTCTTTTGAGCCTGCACACATGCAACTCGCTGCTGAATATTTCGAAACCTTCAGGTTGCTCTATGTACACCTCCTCCTCAATGACTCCATTGAGGAATGCGGTCTTCACATCCATCTGATGAATGTGCCAACCCATCTGCGCTGAGAGAGCAAGGATGCTCCGTATGGAAGAATACCTTGCAACAGGTGCAAAGGCTTCTTCATAGTTGATCCCCTCAATCTGTGAGAAGCCCCAGGCAAAAAATCTTGCCTTGTACTTCTCGACGCTCCTGTCAGCAGCTTGCTTCACTTTGTAGATCCATCTCAAACCTACCACTGATTTCCCTTCCAGCCTTGGGACAATCTCCCATGCACTGTTTCTGACAATCGAATCATACTCTTCCACCATGGCATCTACCCATGCAGGGTCCTCCACAACTTCCTCAAAAGAAGATGGTTCTGTCACGATACACGCTCTGCCACGATACACTAGCTCATCGTAGCCATGTATCCAATGTATCTACATAGGTGACTATCTTTGTCTCATGTTTCAGATGTAGGTGCTCCGACATCCCACGCGCATCAAGATTCGCCGCTCAGCCTTCGTAGTGTGCTTCCACCGATGTTTGGAGCTGCATGAGTGGTTTCTTTCCACTCCATGAACCTCCCCGCGGGCTGATCCACATCTTGAGGCTCATCTTAGGAACTAGTAGCCCCTCATCTCTAATAGCTCTTGATCTGCATGCAAGTGTAGCTCCCTCTCAAGCAACAAATTCATGGCTTTCTCCTCATGAAATTTGATATCCCGTCGCACAACAGTCTTCCAACTGTCTAGAAAATACACATGACAGTTGTGGGGTTTTTATGTGTACCCCACAAATATCCCAACCTTTGCGGTTGGCTCCAGCTTCTTGCTGGCATCCTTCATCACATGAATATAAACAGGTGAGCCAAAAATATTCAAATGAGAAATATTAGGCTTCTTACCAGAAAACGCCTCTTCAGGTGTACTCAAGCCAAGTACTCTATGAGGACAACGGTTTTGCACATAAACCGCAGTGTTGCATGCTTCTACCCACAAGTGCATTGGTAGGCCCTAGTCATGCAACATCGCTCGTGCAACACCCACGATCGTTCTGTTCTTCCTCTCAGTGACCCCATTTTGCTGTGGGTTATGAGGCGCTATGAGTTCTCTTCGAATTCCTTCGCACCGCAAAATTCTTTGAATTCACCACCATTATTGCTCCTTATACCTTCACCTACTTCCCTCAATCTTTCTCAACCTGGTTGCTTTTTAAACTCATACAACTTTGAGTATGTCTCGCTCTTCTTCTACATGAAGAAGATCCAACACTTATGAGAAAAGTCATCAACAAATATCACATAATACCTGTGCTTTGCTGTCGAAGCTACTGAGAAAGGTCCACACATGTCTGTGTGAATTCTCTCAAGGATCGTCATGGATCGACCATCCTTCTCATGAAAATTGGTCTTCACAAATTTTCCCAAATTACATCCCTTGCACTGATCTAACTGCGCAAGTGTACCCTTGGGAAGCCCAGTAGAAATCTCCTGCAAAATTTTCAAAGCGCCATGGTGAAGATGGCCCAATCTCCTGTGCCACAATTCGCCCTCATCCCCTCTCACCACTTCTTCTGCTTTTCCTACCATTGCTGTGCAGCCATCTACCTACAATTGATAAAGGTTCTTAACTCAAACCCCTATCCTCCAGGTTTCACCAGTTATTTTATTGCGCAGGAAAGCCTTTCCCTCGCTAAAAACAACATCATATCCCTTGTCTTCCAACATCGCCACCGAGATCAAATTCTTCTTCAATCCTGGAACATGCATGACATATTTCAAGATGAAAGGTTTTCTAGACTCCCTCTCAAAGGAAATGGTCCTGATACCAGTCGCATTATATCTACCATCATCGCCCATCTCGATGTGCACTCCAAGATCTGTCTCATCCAGATCAGTAAACAAATCTTTGTCTCCGGTCATATGGAAAGACGCACCACTGTCAAGAAACCACACTGATCCCATCACACTTGAAACCAAGCATGCGATTAGCGAAAAATCCAGCTCAAACTGCGAGGCTAAGGCCTCTCCAGCTGCAGATCCAGCATCTTGCCTATTTTTCTTCTTCTGTGGACAATTAGTGGCATAATGTCCGTGTTGGTGACAGTGAAAGCACTTCACCTTGGAAAAGTCCTTCTTCTTGCCTTTTGCATCGGATTGAGAAGGATTTTTCTTTCCCTTCCCTTTCCTTGCTTTGGTAGCCAAAGCGCAATTTTCTTCATCTTCATTCTTTGATGAAGATCCATCCCTAGTACCCCGCCTTATCTCCTACACAAGATCTGACCAAAGTCACCCCCATCCTCGCAGTTTCTCCCGACCATTGATAGAGTCCTCGTAGCTATGCCAACTCTTCGAAAGCCCAAGGAGAGTCAATCTCACCAAGTCCTCTTCATCTAATGTAACCCCCACACTTCCCAGCTCATCCCTGCAATGGAAAAACTTTGTGAGGTACTTGGGTATATTGTCGCCTGTCTCCATTTTTATTTTCCTGAGTTTGTCTTTAAGCGCCAACTTCCTATGGTCGCTTCTGCTTTGGAACAAGTCTATCAAAGCTTTCCACATCAATAATGGAGAAGATTTACCGTGAAGGCTGGACACAATGTGATCCTTCACACCTTCCAACAGAATTCTTCGACACTTTGCTGTCTTCTTTTGCCATGCATCAAGTGTAGCAGCATCGCTAGAAGTAGGTTTTAGAATTTCTGAATATGTGAACTCCTTCAACCCATTATCATCCAACACCACCTCCATCCTATCCTTCCATGAAATATAATTCAATTTTCCCTCAAGGGCATACTCCAATCACAATCTGTTGAAATAAATTTCAATGAATGCTCAACTTTGACACCAAGAAAACACTGCAGCAAATTCGAATTCCACCAGCACAAAACTCAACTATTTCAATAATTGCAATCTGCTCCAATGATCAACTACTCTGATACCATGTAGAAATTATATAAATTATGTGTTATATATCGAATATTCTCCTGATCACACACTATTTTAATTTCATGCACAATACAGAATCTATTCCACCATTGATCATCACATGTGGAAATTAAATCAATTGCAATGCACACATGAAACCATAAAAATTCACACACATTAACACAGTTTTTTTAATAGGAAAGCCTGAAGCTGAAAACCCCAACTATCTATATATAATATATGTCATAGAGATCATGTAACAATCCTCATACAAAGCTGATCATATCAAGCTCTCAGTACAATACAATCGCTACACACTAATCAGGTCTGATCTATCAAATCCATGCACCGATCTCTGCCACCTGCTAGCCTGCCTCTACTGTGCAATCCCTGCTGAAGAATGGCTCTAAATGAACTTGTATCCACTTGGCTTGCACTGCACAATCCTCATTGGCATCTCCACTGAGTGTGTGGTGCAAACAATGCAACATTATAGTCACAACTGATAGTCATCTTGCCCTTTCACCTATCTCTCCACTGGTCTCCACTGAAACTGTCCATGCACTGTAGTTGACTGATGTATTCTTTAGTTGATTAATGAGTTAATATTTAGTGAATTAATTAATAATTAAGTCACACCACTCTCATTAGTGTATCAATCAGTTAGACTAGATACAACTAGCTCAACTGTGTCCAACTGAGTTACACTGAACACAACTCCACCAACTACTTCTACAACTCCACCAATCTCTGTCACATGAGTTCTAACTAAATTCCTCCATGCAATAGCACCAGTAAACCCTCAGGAATAGCGTAATTGTTTCTGTCAGCTACTGTGCCACATATGTGCACTTAATTGAAGTGCTCCAAGAGAATAAGATAATGTTTAGAGTCCAAATATTATTAAGAGCTAATAATATTCGACATATCTATTTTTAGACTAGCAATCTAAAAATAGATTTCGCCCAATATGTCTTAAAATAGAAGTCCATCTATTTTTCCAACTTGACCAACCATCCACAAATAGCATCCTGCAACTCATAGAATATGATCGACATGTCTAAAAATAGACTTGCGCCAAAAATAGCCCGTGGGCCCACTTAGTGAAGGCTGTTAAACACCATGTTGAAGCACACACATGGTGTATGAGGAAGATGAGCACACACACAAGAGACTAAACACACAATGAAAGATAAGCGTGAGGCTTTTTTATTTTCCATTATACAAAGATGTACATTTATAGTACAATGGTGTGACTCTTGGTTTCATATTCCAAGGTCACTTGGACTCCATTGTGACTTTTCATATTCCACACCTACCCATGTAGGATTAGGTGTTCCAACATCCCCCGTTAATCCGAAGGGGTATGTGTGAGTCCAAGAAAAGAGTTGTAATACAAATATGCAAAGTATACATAGCAGCGCTTGGCTGAATCAACTCTCTGAAATGTTGGAAAAAAGAGGTGGTTTTAGGATGACCACAAACACTGGAACGCAATACATGTTGCAGTTCCCGGAACTCTTCCAAAACTGGAAAGAAGCTAAAAACTGCTAAGCTGAAGGCTTCTGCTAGAGGAAGTGTTCCTCATATATGAAAGGGATACCTTCGACCTAAATAAGGAGGTCTACGAATTGTGGTGGTTTTAGTTTGTCCACCAACCAAAGATGATGGTTTTAGAAGTATCCCACCAACCGAAAATGATGGTTTTAGGTTATCCACCAACCAAAGATGATGGTTTTAGGTTATCCACCAACCAAAATGATGGTTTAGGTTACCCACCAACCGAAAGCATGCTCATGGGCATCCGTATCTGCCATCTCCAATCCTAATGACGATCGTGGGCTCGTGCTCGCTTTAACCGTCAAGCAACTATGGCAATGGAATGAGAGATTGTGGCTCAGGCTCACTTGATCTGTCGTCGAAGCTTGTACATGACCACCATTTTCCCCCCTGTCAGGGACAAGGTGAGATGATGGCGAAAACTCAACTGCAAGTTTGTTCAATATACGTGAACAAGTTCTAACATGTGTCGTAAACATCTTCTTGGCTGCTGATGCCCATTGCCAAGAAGCGATCCATCCAAGATGAATCTTGGTTCTTGCAGGAGGCTTGTTCCTGAAGCATCTGTCCGAAGAATGGGTGTGTCGACCACAGTGCTTGCATGGATGAAGATCAAAACAATGATCTTTCATATGGCCAACTCGATCACAAAGTTTGTTGGAATTTAACTGTTGTTGTGGAAATCGTAGATCCGGAACAATCGCAGTGAATCATCATACATGAAATCAACACTCTGAAATATGATGGGTTTTGTGCAGTATGGAATATGAAAGGACACATCCTTGTCATATCCAAGACCAGTTCGGTACTTTTTGTGGACAAGCTCTTCCCAAGGTCCGATGATGGGCTTGAGAAGTGCAGGTTGAGCTACTGCATCTGCATGAAAATCTGCTCTAGTGCAAGGAACTGAATGGGAATCATCTGCAACTTTATCTTCTTTCTTCACAGAGTCCTTCGATATTCCGAATACAACAGTTCGAACTTTTCGAATGGTGACTCTTTTGCTGAAGTTCTTCTTGTTGGAGCTGAGATTCCAACTGCAAAAACTCAATCTTCTCTTGTGCATCTAGCAAACAACTCTGAATGTTACATAGAGCATCCTTGCTCATTTTTATCACATCATCAACACTTGAATGAATGAGGTTATTCAACAACACTAATACCTCATTGATTTTGGCCATTTTCAACAACTTAGGTTCAAAACAAATGAAAGGGTGTCGGCTTCAACCGAAAATGCACCCGTTTACAATGTGATTCAACAACAAATACAAATGACTCAAGAAATTCTCAAAGTACAAAGTGTGCTCCTCAAATGATGGAGGGCAATCAACAATTTCCAACAACTCAAATACTGAATGAAGCAATACAATGTCAACTCAATACAATATGTGCAGCAAAAACAATGTGCAAGAAGGTCCTTTAAGGCAGCTGAAATTTCCTCCAAATAGCTGTTTTGAATGATGGCAAACTTGTCTTCAAATGTCAATTTCTTCAAAAAATCATCCTCATGTCAATGTCACAAATCACAATGTGTCAAATCTGCAAATTTCTCTATATCTTCACTTCATTTTCTGATATGTCATTTTTTCAATCTGCTCACATGTCATTCCTCTTTTTCTGCTGTTCAAATCTCTCTTTCCTCTCTCTCTCTCTGCTGTTTTTTTTTTTTTAATTAATTAAAAATTAATTAAAAAATGAGTTAATGGGAATTAATTAAAAAGGGAAAGGGAAATAATAAAAAAATGGAGGGGGACCAACTAAGTGAAAAATATGGGGGAGAGGGGCATATTAAAGGAAATGGATTAGAAATTTAAAGGTTGAAATTAAAAAAGAATTTTTAATAATAAAAAATTAAAAGGGAAAAGATATACGTAAGGGAGGGGTATTAAATGTGGGAGGGAGAAATAATAATGGAATGTATTAAAAAAAGAGTGGGGTCGTATTATATAGGGAGTGTATTAATAATGGAGCGGTGGAATGTATTAATGAAGTGAGCGAATTTAAAAAGAAGAGTGGAGTCGTATTTAAAAAGGTGGGAGGTAACTTATTTAAAAAGGGAGTGGTATTATTAAAGGGAGGTGGGGGAGAGTGTAGTGAGGATTTGCAAGGGGCGTGCGCAGGGCCGGCCAAGGAGGAGGGAGGGCCGTGAGGTATGGAGGGCGTAAGGGGTTGAGAGGGGTGCGGGTGCGTAAGGGCAGGAGGAGTGTAGGGAAGGGGCGGAGTGATAAGGTATGGCGCAGACTTGGGATTAGTGAGCCGTTGTGAGGAGAGGTGAGTGGCAGGCCGTAAGGCCGAATGTGCAGAAATTGCAGGTGAGAGCGTATGGTTGAGCGTAAGGGCGCGAGAAGGAGATGGGTAAAGTCGGCTGGAGGGTTTATGGAAATGAGCGTATGGTAATGGAGGGCCGGTGAGAGATTGCGTGGGAAGAGGAGAGGGCCGAAAGGCCAAGGTGTTGCAGAGTTTTTTTATTTTTTTTTTTTTTTTTTTTTAATTTTTAATTTTTTTTATTTTATTTTTAAAACAGCAGAGTAGAGTAGGGATTCCAAAAAACAGCAGCAGATTTTTCTTCTTTAAAATATAGCAGAACAAATCCAGTAGCAGAGAAACCCAGAATTGCAGAATTTTCCAGATTATTTCAGCAGTAAAACCCAGAAATTAGATAACTCAGAAATCTCAGAAATTTCCAGCAGCTCAAAAATGCAGAGATGATGAATTTTCCAGCAGAAAAAACTCAGATTCCTTTTGCAATAAAAACCAGAAACTTCTTCTTCTTCATAAACTCAATTTAAACAGTGTTTTCCAGCAACTCTTCAATGCAGAAATTAATAAAAATTGCATGGAAAATGAGAATGAAAACCTTCAGATGGGTAGTGCTGCCTTCTTCAAAATCAATTTCTGAATGCTTCTTCTTCTTCAAATTCTGAATGCTGCTCTTTCTTCAAAACCACTTTCTAAATGTGGCAAAAAGACTGCTACAAACACTTGAGTGCTGCAAAAAAACCAACAATTTTTGCAGATATGCATAGGCCATAAACACAAATGGCTCACTCAAAGTGGAGCAGGGCCAGAAATCGCCCGTTCTGATACCATGTTAAACACCATGTTGAAGCACACACATGGTGTATGAGGAAGATGAGCACACACACAAGAGACTAAACACACAATGAAAGATAAGCGTGAGGCTTTCTTATTTTCCATTATACAAAGATGTACATTTATAATACAATGGTGTGACTCTTGGTTTCACATTCCAAGGTCACTTGGACTCCATTGTGACTTTTCGCATTCCACACCTACCCATGGAGGATTAGGTGTTCCAACAAAGGCGCCTCTTTTCACTAAGCTCATCATCTTGTTGAATCTCAACACAGAATGCAAATATTTTGAAAAAGGTGATCATCAGGAGCAAATTCAAATACCATAGAGGCAGGATCGGGGTGAAGGATAATCCCTTTCTTGTTGAGAGGGAGTTTTGAAATTCAACAAGAAAATTTCAGCACCCATGCCTAGTGCATTAAGCACCTACACTGGGGTGGGGCTGAGAGGGCTAAACTTGGTGCATGTCTATTTTAGATATCCCTTAATTAAGATGGACAATAAAATGTAATATAGTCTCAAAATAACTTGTAATAGTTAACTGAGTGTGATAAAGTTAGTTAGCTCATGAATTTCGAGTTAGAGTTAGTTGGTGAGGCATGCAGAGTAATTCTAGTTGTAACAGAGTTCGAAGTGTAGTGGTGCATTAATTAATGTAGGTTGTAATCAGTTTAACTCAGTTAAGTGAGTTAAAATGAGTTGTGCTAGTTGTAATTGTTAGATACACTAGTGAGAGATCAAGTGAATTGAATATTAATTAATTCAAAATCAGTGATCTCACATGCAACTGAGGATTTACTATTATTAGTTGTATGCATGTCAAATCCAATGGAGACCCAGTTGAGATCTGAGTGAAAGGGAAGTTGGCTATTAGTTGTAGGATTATTGGGTTGCACCCATGCAACCAAACACCCATTGGAGTGCCCATGATACTTGCGCAGTCAAGGAAGGCCAAAATTCCCATTCTTTAGGGATTGCCTTCATCAAGGATTGCACAAGTAAGGCAGGCTATCTGGAGGTAGTAAATTGGCTAAGTATTGGTCAGTTTTATGTGTGACAGTGTGATACAATTAGCTGAGCACAGGAGGGCTCTTGTGAGAAGAGTTGTATGTAATTGTTTCATGATTCCATGTTGAATATACAATAGAAGATAGTGGGGTTTTGACCAGCAAGCTTTCCCTGAGAAATTATCTATGTTGTGGCTTGATTGATTCTTCTTTGCTTCATGTGATTAGCGATTGTGTTTTTAATTTTGCAAAATATTTCTAGAAGGGATTGAGTATTTAACTTTAGTACATCGTTAGATCAGATTGAATCCATGATATACATGCTTGTTGTATAATTTCTACAAAAAATCCATTCTTACGTTAAACCTTTGCTTCTTCTTGTTTATGTGACTTCACAATTAGGGATTTTCATTTTAGATTTATAGGGTTTGTATTACTATATATAGAGGCGTATGAAATCTAACATGCGGGACCACTTGCAGAGTCGGATCCCAATACCTGTCGGCCCTTGCATGATTTTTTAAAAAACAACTTTTCTTAATCGGTGCACACTATTTAAAATAGTGCACTGGTGCGAGATTGTAGTATAGGCGCGTATTGACAAAAAACGTTGTTTGATAAAAAATTTTTTTTATTAATTTATGTTTATGTTTTTTGTTTTTTTCTAAATAAGTCTAATTTCTATTAGTGTAACAAAAGAGTACAAGGAGGCTCATGCCTCTGCAGTGCTAGCCATGTTCTTGGCATAATTCAGCATAAAAAACAGGAAAATTGACTGCCCAGAAGTGGGAAACCAGTCTGTTCAAGAGTTTAGTCGCTGCCCACGTAGGGGAAACCAACAAAAAATAGAGTGAAAGTGCATCTTTTACAATATTAAAAGCGAAAATGCAACTGCCTAGAAACTTAGACGCAGGCCTTGAAATTGGAACTTGAAACTTAGACGTCAGCCTTGCAATAGTCAAAGCAAAAACGCAACACTTGGAACTTGAAATTAAACAACTAACAGAACCTGATTGCCTAAATATCATGGGGAAGATGGGTGTTCTTCGACAATTAGACATCTGTATTCGTCGATATCATCCTCCTCAACATGCTTTACCACAGTGTCGTCCTCAGCTTTCATTGAAGTGTTGAGGTGGCCGCGTTCCTATTCGTCACTGTTGTTGCTGTCCTTGTTCCTGCTTTGGCTTCTTGAAAGGGGCACGCCCTGACCATCAACATTCTTCTGCAAATCAGTGCTAGGTGGTTACTCTTTGAAGGAGACCGTGATGGTTGCAATGATATGAGGGCGGTCCATATTACACGAGAAATGAAACTGAGATGAATGGCTGCGCATGACCGGAGTGGCATAGAAGGTGGGCTGCGAAGGGGAAGATTCAACCGGATGGTGCAGCATCTGGAGGTTGGCTGGGGGAAGAGCATGAGCGGGTTGGGAATTGGACTGGCCAACATTCCTGGCATGACCGCAACCACTACGAGTAGCTGGGTAATGACCCAGATAATTGTCGAGCAATGGAGAGGAGGAGTCAGAGTAGGACGAGGGCGACGACCGCACAATTTTTCCACGGCTTCTACCTCTGCAGCAACGCATTCGTTGGTGAAGACGAGGCATGCTGAATCTGTGAGAATAGGACACTGACGCAGAGAGGGTCGAGGTAATAGAGGCGCAAGGGTTTAAGGCAAAGTGCAGATTGCTAAGCGTTCTAGGTGAGAAATGGAGGCCAGACACAAGTTCAATACAACAAAGAATATGACATCGTCTTCCCATCGTCGTGCGTGAGCTCGACTCTGCAACACTAGGAGGACAAATGCAGGTTAACGGCATAGGGGTGAATGAGGAATTTCTTGGAGTGACCATGGTGAGGAGACGCATTAAAACATCAACAGGGGAGCATTGTCCGGAGAGTAGCATTAATGCGCTACAAAGAATGATGGTGGAGGAAATAAATACAGAATGTGTGAGTTTATGGGCGGCCATGTGTCTATGCCACTTGCCGGCCCATAACTCCATCAACTTTCCTGGCTCATTAAACCTGATTGACACCCGCATCCGGGATTAATTTATGTTTATGTTATTCGGTGCTCTGGTATTAATATAATGCACCAGGTCTCACATTGACAAAGAGAACCGTAAGATGTTTCTACTGTACTGGTCATGCGTTTATGAGAACCCATCGCACCGTTTTCGGTGCGTAAGTTGCAAAAGTAGCACCATTTTCTTGATATTTCTTTTACCTGAAAAGTATGTGATTTATTTATAAAATATATTAATGAACGATATAGGTTTTATATTGATAAATAAATGGTTGATAAGATTTCAAGTAATAAAAATACTGATAGCACATCTAGAAAAGCAAAAAATGCAAGTTCTTTGTAAATTCTTTACAAAAATTATTATTTTTGAACTATATGCAAGTTTAACTAATATGTATTTTTTAGTGTGTATCACGCAAAGCCACAAAATGACGAAGCTCGATAAGATTCTTTCTGATCTAAAACCAGAAAAGCGTAAAATTTTGATGGAAAAATTGCAAAAGGTTGAATCGGGCGAATGAAAAAATAATATCAATCCAATATGAGTTTATTTTTTGAGTTTTAAATAATAATATAATTAAAAATATTAGATAGCATGTTTCAAACAATCTATTAGTTCATATATGTTTAATTTTCTATAGGGACGAACAACGAAGAAAAGGGATGTTGTTCTAAGAAAAGAAAAATAATAGAACATGCAAATGAAAATGAATTGCTCCTTAGCTCATCTGAAGTGGTGCTGGAGGTTAACAAAAGGGGGACAAACTTTTACAAAAAATTGAGGGATATAGTGGAACGATTGTAAAGGCGTTATTTCCACTTAAAATAAAAAAATCAATCCAATGATCCCAAGAACCAAATTTTATCTAAAATACAGGAAGAGTTTCCAGGGAATTGGTCAATCAAACATGTCACGCTTTTAATAGCAAAACCGTACAACAAAAAAAAAGAATGATTGTGAAAGTAATATTCCTTTAAATTTTTTTATAGAATTATATGTATATATTACTATAAAACAATCATTTATAAATATCACTTTTGTTATATTTAGTTTTCATATATCAATATAAAGATTAAATAGTTTATTTTCTTGTTAATGTTTTAGGAAGATTATGAAAATCTCAAAGGATGAACGAGCTGATATCAGAAATATGCTGGTAGGAATGTCCAAAAAGGTGTACAATGAGTTGGTTAAATAAATGGACATAATTGCATCGCACGAGGAGCCATTTCAACAACAACATGCTTCAAATGTAATATGTAATCATTGAAATTTTCGATTGGGTACAATAAATAAATAATTTAGCATTAAATATTAATTTTCAAATATTTTCTTGCAGAAAATAAAATAAAATGGAACCCATTCAACACATAAAACAGGACGACAAGGAAGAAAAGGGTTGATATCTATGTTTGTGAGTAATTGTTACTTCCTTATAACAACTTAACTAGATTTCATTTTTGTATATTTTAAGTTGTTTTACAACAATCATCATTGAATGTATTCAAACAGGTGCTAACATACAAAGAAGAACCATCAGAAGAATTGATTGACATTGGGTTAAATATGGATTGTCAGTATATGTTGGAATATCAGAAATCAATTGTGGGATTTGTAAGTATCTATATTGTTTTACTTAGCTCTGTCTATAATTAATAGAACAAAAAAATATTTTATATTAAATCTATGATTTGTTATGGGGTATAATACTTTCAAGAAACAGAGTATGGAACTACACCAACAAATGAATTGTTGAAAGATGGCTTGAAATTTGGTTTTGAAATAATGTGTATAGTTCACGAGTCAATTCTTGCTATGGTACATTTATTTTTTATTTACGTTCATGTATATTATTTAATATTGCAATTTTCATTATTCTCACCAATGTATATACACCCATTACACTTTATTTTTATGTTTGTAGATGGAAATTGAAGAAGAAGAAAACAATCAACACAATGAAAAAAACATTCCTCCAAATAACCCAATTCATGGAAGTAGCTCGAGCAATGACAATAGTTCCAACAAGAGTGATGATTAATATGTTTAGATATCAAAGCAAGGCGTTGTATTTTTTGAAATATTTGTCTGTGAAATCAGACATTTTGTTTAATGTAATGGACATAGTGTCCCAATTGAAAGACAAAGGGATACCAATAATTGTCCCATTTTGTATGACAAATAGTGTCTTATTCATATATATATAATAATAAATTATGTTTTAATTTATTCTATTGCATTCTCCATTGTCGATGTGAAATGTTACACCACTGATTAAATATTATAGTGAGGAGATGCAAAATCTGATGATATGATATAAAAAACTCATCCAAACATCACATTCAAATGCACTAATAAAAAATTAATTGATATGAATAGTGTTATAAGCTATGCGTCGACTTTTGATGAATAATGAATTTTAAAAAATCACAATAATTGCACTGTCACAAGGTTGATGTTTCTAAAAATAGAAAATGAACACCGATGCATGTGTATGATACTACGCAACGGTGTCTTTGTATGATATTGTGCACCAGTGTCTTTCTACGATCTATGAGCACCGAACCAAATACCAATACCAATTAGAACGCTTGTTGTGCTTTACCGATGACTACGACCGAGACAGATAGGCGTTGCATGCATAGGTATGGTTTTCCTTTAACGTGTCGGTGTGTTTTCATAACCTAATGGCTTGATGCCTTTTAACACCTTAACGACCCTATGTGTTTTTACACCTTAACAGCGCCGGTGCATGCACCTTCTATTGTCTTGGTGCGTATTTGTGGGTGACACGCATGGGGACATTTCTAAACTCCCTGAGGCTTCCGAAAGTTGTTTTCCATCCCGGTGCTTGGTCTGTTTATAGTACTGGTATCTATAGGTTAAGATGCACTGGTGCTTTCACACATGATGCGTGTATCGATGAGAGAAAAATCTGTAAAACCTCCGACCCCCTAGTTTTTTTTTAGTTATATTGAAGTTTCGTTAGAGGCTCTGTAAAAACCTTCGTTACTAAAAACATATATTGTAGCAAATGCCTTTTTGACAATTTTGGCCAATTTTATAACACTAAAAACCTCCTTTGTAACCTCCGCTAGAGGGTATTTCCTTGTAGTGACAATACACTTTATACGACATTTGTGATAGTTCTAGGTCATGTGTATGTCTTGTGAACCCTAAAAGAAATCATTTGAGCCTAAGCGTCTAGGTTACATCCCCAAACCATAAATCTAGAGTCAAGGTCCATGTATATTCCACTAATAATTGGAATAATTTGCATATCTCACTTGCAAGCTAAATTTCCCATTTGTAGGTTCTTCATAATTATTTGGGGCCATGTGAATTTCCCATGAGCCCTAAAAGTAAATGTTTGGGACCAATTTTTCATGTTTTAGCCTTTAACATGTTGTAGGCAATGAGACCCATCCATTCAAAGTTGAAATGGATAGATCAGATACATCATGTAAATATATATTATTTCCCTTATGTCATTGAAAGTCAAGCCAAAGGAGAGTAGGGAAATGTGAGATTCACTATTTGCTACAGAAACTTGTCCAAGGTGTCTCTAAAATATTTGATGTTATTCGTAGTACATAATGTTGATATCTCTCTCAGGACATATCAAGTGTAAGGGAGTGAAGGCACTCTCTAAACGTATTTGATGTTATTCGTAGTACATAATGTTTATATCTCTCTCACAACACACCAAGTGTAAGGGAGTGAAGGAACTCTCTAAACAATGCATTGCATAGCTAATCATTATCCAAGGGTAAATAAACAATAGGTTTTTATCTCAACAAGGCATTCGTATAATGGCACTAACACTACCATTTTTCTCCTATGGATTCCTCACCATTAGCGTATATTTACCCATTTATGCCTTAGGTTTTGTACATATAGGATAGTCAAAATTTTGAACCTTCTATGAAAATACACCACAAAAAAAACTGATTTCAATAACGCACACAACAAATCTAGCATTTCTCTCTACCATTTCAAGTTATTAATATTACATGCATGTTCCTATAAGCCAAGAGCATGTATGCCTTATGGGAGAACCTAAAATAATTTTATTTAAATAAAATGTGTATACATTTTGTTGAGGTTGATTGCACATACCTTGTTTTGACCTAATATATGACATCAATAACTTGATAAATGAAATAAAAAACTTTCAAATATAGTGATCTTGGAAAGCCTTAAGTTAATATTTTTCAATTATAGAAATATAATGTTGAGCAATCTCTTACCTTCTTAAATTAGAATAAACCCTATTATTTTTAGTGGATGTTAATTATCATCATTAAAATTTATATTTAATTCTTAAAAGACTTAACATTAACTCAATTAATTTTGGCTATTAAATAAAATACTTTATCAACTTTAAATACCATTTTAATAATATTAAGTAAAAAAATTATTAAAATAATATTGATAATATGTACATTTAACTTATTTCATAAATTTTAATAAAAATTAAAGAAAAACATAAATATGTCATATATGGATCAAGTTGTTTTTAATATTTTTAAATACTAAGCATATATTTAAAGATGTTAAAAAAGGTATATATATATATATATATATATATATATATATATATATATATATATATATATATATATATATTTATTAGTAACTAAATTTAATATATTAAATGAATGATTTAATATTTTTTAATATATATATATGATGATGATGGTGGTGGTGGTTAATGTTTACTGAGACCAAACTTTGGTCTATCGCAAATTATTTAGTTTGTTTTAAAATTGTACTCCTATGCTCAAAGATCTTGGAGAGAAGCACCCGAGCTCATTGTAATTTTGACATGTTAAAAAGTTAGGAAGGTCGGTATTGCAACACAGATTATGAAACTGAGATCTAATATTGGTGTACACAGGGCACTTTAAGAGGAAGTGATTTTCATCTTCAATGTTCATATTCTCACAGAGATAGTAGATCCTTTCCACCCATGGTGTTTTAGGAGCTACCCAACTACCTATTTCACTATGGAGCTCATGATAGTTTGTTCTTATCTTGGCTATATGAATTTTTTTCTTTGAGCTAGTTGAAACACAAAGATACTTTTGATCTTCTAGAGTAGGGTTGATGACCTCCTTATAATATCTTAATTTTCTTTACCCTCTAAATCTTTCTCGCACCACATTTTGTCTTTAAACTTAGAAGTAACAACATTTTTTTATGTTATTAATATTTTGCAATGCAACATTTTAGTCCATTTCCCAATGGTTTAACCAGGCCCTAGAATCTTTATACCAACCTCGTTTGAGTCTTATGTAGTTTTGGCTAGAATTTAAAGCTAGCTTAGGAAGTCTATGGTCTCCCATATTATTGATTTTGTGCTTGTACAACATGAGCCTAGTCATAACTAGGCTCTCAATAGGAGAAAAACCCACTTCTATATATATATATATATAATTTAACCCTTAAAATTATTAAAACTATTTTTTTTCCAATTATGTAAAATTATTTTAAATAATTTTATTTTATTTCTATATTATAATATTATTATTCATTTAAAAATTATATATAAAATATTTTTAAATTATAAGTATAAGATCCTTGCCGTGTGGAATTTAAAAAAATTTAATTGCCCACTAAAATCATCGTATCATCTATTTTAATATTCATTTAACTCAATTTAACTTAATATAATAATATGACTTGAAACTTAATTGAATCAATTTATATAAATTTAAATTAAATATCTATAAGTTATGTTTTTTATAATATTTAGTTGTTTTTATCTAGGATTTTAAGATGGTGTATATCTTGCAAGAATGTTTTGTAAATATAAGTTATAGTTGTCAAAATTTAAGATTTATTAAGTTTTTAATGGTGCTGAATTCATTTCTACTATCAAAAACGTGATTCAAACACTTAGGCTACTATATTTTTAATTCTTTTCTGCAATTTTTTTTTGGTTGTTTGGGCAAATTTAATTTTTTGTGGTCCAGGCACACTTTGAAAGACAAATATTTATATTTCAATATTATTATAAAAATTATTTTTCAAACATTTGATTGGATCATAACTTTAAGGTTTTATTGTAGGTTTGGGCCATGTGTATAACTTCCTCAAAATATTTTGCCTAAATTTTTTAATGGAGTTGTAATATTTATACCATGAATTTTATATATTTGTAAAGTGATTTTTCATTGTTAAGATTGAATATAAAAACCAACAAAAATTAAAATCTTTGAAATCACCTAAATATTTACTATGACTTCTACATAATTTAGGAAGTCATTTGCACAAAATATGGATAAGAATGAGATATAAATAAATATACTTAATATAATGTGTTCTTCACAATTTTAATGATTAAAAATGTAAATATACAACTTACTAATGGTTACTACCACCAAAAATTTTATAACTTCTTAGATCAAGAATTATTTTTTCTATTTCATATATCAATTTGTAATTTTCGTAAAAACACAATTTCCACTAAAATAATAAAACTAAACATAAACATATTAGAAGTCACTTCCAACCCTTTTATTAATAGGAGGAAGGTCTTATTTTCATAATATTTGGCGAAAATAATCAACAACTCATGTCCTCGTGTATCTCTTTTTTCTGTCCAAATCTTTTTGGATAAGGCGCTGCTTTTTTTAGCAACAAGGAACTATTCACGTCCTCATATTTTATTTTATGTCTTTTTTTTTTTTTTTTAATTACGTACTTGGATTTTGGATTTCTAGCTGCATATTGATTTCTATGTACAATACTATTTTCATCTCGCAATCGTTCTTCTCTGTTCCAAGCATATAAAATGCAAATCCAAGAAGGGAAAGCTGGTGTGAAGGTGTGCGTTACAGGAGCAGGGGGATACATCGGATCATGGCTTGTCAAAAATCTTCTCCAACGAGGCTACAGCGTCAACGATTAATGATTTTAGATTCTTGTAAATTTTAATTCTCGTTGTTATTGGATCTTTATATCAATTGGTGCAGGTTTGTGTAGATTATAATCAATTTTAGATTTATCAACGTGTATAAAGGGAATTTTTTTTTTCATTGCTTTGGCTAGTGTAAGGAAAAACTGCAAAATTAGGATTCATCCGAATATTTGATGTAAAGTAAATCTAAATTAATATATGTAAATTTTGTGAGCTTAATAGTTAAGAGTATGTGTTTTTTTTCTAAAAAGTCACAGATTTAAAATCAGAAAGGTAGAATATGTATGTTTTTGTAGAATTAGTAGTCAAAATAGTTACCCTGATGTAGTCTGTTGTCCCACAAACAAGAAGTCTTATACACCAATTGAGTGTTTGGCTTAATTGTGACTTTAAAAATAGATAATAATAATTATCATTACACCTGCAATTTAGTGAAAAGGATTATAAAAAAACATGGGATTGTTACAATCTCTTCCATTAAGCTATTAAATTAGCCTCTCAGCACATTTAATCAATAAATTTCCCATTTACAACATAATTACCAAGAAGTCTTATACACCAATTGAATTTTTGGCGTAGTTATGACTTTAAAATTAAATAATAATAATTATTATTACACTTGTAATGCAGTGAAAAAAATTATAAAAAAACATGAGATTGTTACAATCTTTTCCATTAAGCTATTAAATTAGCCTCATTAATTTCCCATTTACAACATAATTACCAAGTTCGCTAAAATCCGGTTAATAAAGACAAAAATTGGCTAATTCTATTAGAATACCTTATTATTTGATAAAATTCTATTTTTAGTGAAATAAAAAAGCGGTAGTCTAATTAGACTGTTTTTTCTCCTTGAAAATTATGGAAATTCTCGTAGAGATTTTAAGAAAATTTGGTAGGGATTTTTGTAAATGCATGTTATAGCTATCAAATTTTAATATTTTAGGTTCTCTAGAGGTTTTTGATGGTGCTGAATCCATTTCCACCATCAAAATCATGATTCAAACATTGTTACTGTAAGATTTCTTAATTTTTTTTGGCCCAGATTCCGGCCATCCGGGCAATTTCTCCGTCTTGTTAGACAACTCCAATGAAAAATGACATGCATCAAAATCCTAGTTGAGTAGTTTAAGCAAATTGAACTGAATGTTAATTCACCACTAGAAAATGTTAATGGCTGAAAAGATAGTGATGTTAATTCACCACCAAAAAATGTTAATGGCTGAAAAGATATTGATCAGATGGCATTCAGCCATAAGGAAAGAACAGTGGATTTATAGGAAAGTTTGGAATTTTCCAATTGGAAGAATAGACACTGAATTAGTAATTGTTTGTTAATTTATAATAGGTGTTAATTTTACAATGATTTGTTTTATGGAATTTTAGACATTTTTTAAAAATGTCTATATTCATTAGAAAGGATTTTAGATAAATCAATTTTGAAATTAGAAAAATATTTTAAATTTAAATTTAGAATTAAAAAAGCATTAGATGAATCAGTTTTGAAAAAAAAGGAAATATATTTTAGATTTAAACTTAGAATTAAAGAAATATTGAAAAGAAGTCGTAAGTGTGGTTTTTTTTTTAATTGTGTTTATAAAATTATGTTATTCAAAATTGAAAATAAATTTATAAAAAAATAACTTAAAATTTAGAACAAGAAAATTTTCAAAACTAGTATTTATTTTATTGAATTCGAATCTGAATTCATATTCAAATTTAATAACTATAATTTATACTACCCCATTCAAACTTGGTATTATGATTTTTAGTACCGATCCAGTTAAATACTTGCATGCAGAAAACGAGGCAAAATTTGGGCCTCTGTTATCCTTGACTGGGGCTGCAGAGAGACTGAAGCTCTTCCAAGCAGATTTATCCGAAGAGCACGCCTTTGATTCCGCGGTCGAGGGCTGTCAAGGGGTGTTCCACGTGGCCAGTCCTATGGATTTTCACCAAGCTCTCCGAGATAAATTATTATTTATTTTATTTTTCTGGTCATAAGCTTAGTTTATAACATCTGATAGGAAGTTCATTAGATGACAGGAAAATATTTATTTTGATTTATTTTGATTGTAGATTTTAGTTTATAATGGTGCATAAGAAGTTAATTAAATTTGCTCAGCCTTCTCCCTCACTGTGTCTCAGCTAGCGGATATAATTCATAAACTTCATCCACAATGCACCCTAGGCGATTTGCCCTTCCCATCTTTTCAATGCATTTTTTTATAGATTTACATATGACTAATAAGTTTAGTTAATTGGTTTATTTTGCAGATGTAATGATGAAGTGGATGGTAGTGTTTTTGTGCCAACTTCGTCCAAAAAACTTTTGGACATGGGCTTTTCTTACAAATACGGTTTAGAAGACATGCTTGATGAGACCCTGAAATCAGCTAAATCTTTTGGAATATTAAAATAATTATTTAAAAAAAAATTGTTATAAAATATATGTAAAAAAATATACTTTTTGGTTTTTAAATGAAAATATTTGAGACAAGTTTTAATTAGTAGTTTTATTGGTGTTTTGCTGAAAAGACCAAAAAAATTTGAAAGGGAAATTAGTATTTAGAGTTTTTAAATGATAAATTTGATTTTGAAAAGGTAATTATTAAGTGTTTATATTGTAAAATGAAAGTCTTTTTGAAAAGAAACCTAATTGTTTCATGTTGTTCTCAAGTTGAATATTTGATGTTTTATGTGAATGAAATAGAAATATAAAAACAAATTTTATGCTCTTATTTAAATTATTTGAGTTCTTTTCTTATTATTTGAATTATTTTCTCAATATGAAGGGTTGATGAACAATATTAAAAACACTATCTTTATTGATTTAATAGTGTTTTCTATCCTTGAATTATTAAATTTGTGATACCATTTTTTTACTTAGATGTATAAGGGAATTATTAAATTGATTGATTATATTTTATAATTATTATATTCTATATGAATGGCCCCTTTTCATTGCCCAAAAATCTAGACAGTGCTTTAGTATATATAAAGTTAGTTTAGGGAATATCAGTAACATAAAAATGTCAACGACTTTTGACCTATCATAAAATGGGATTGAAAAGAGAATATATTAAATACATTTTGGTACAAGATGATTATGACATATATTTGGTGTTAGAAATTTATATGTATATTTTAAACTTTTATATAAAGTTTCATAAAATTTTAAAAGTGCTTATAACTCAAAAGAATATATTTAAAATAATTAACAAAATTATATAACTTTAAAATAAAGATTATTTGATTCAATAATATATATTTGGTAATTGATTGTGGCCATACTTACTGAGTTAGTGATGTAAGATCTATTTTAAAAATATTAAATTTATATTTTTTTAATGTGAATTTTAAATATTTAAATGTTTTCATTTATAACTAATAATTTTAATGAATATTCTAAGTATTGATGATTTTTTTTGGTGCATAGAATTATAATAGAATTTATGAAAAACACAATAAATGACAAATTTAATTACAAAATAGTGAATTGAGTAAATGTTTTGTAACATTATATTTAATGATATTTATAATAGCAAAAATACATTTTTTATTAACTATTTCAAAGAAAGTACTAGATGCTATGATAAAAATATCTAAATTATTTCAAATACTTATAATTATGAAAAAAGGAATTAAAAATGTTTATAAATGATATGTAAATTGTATTGAAAAGCTTTAAAATATATACACTAATGTGATTGAAAATTTATATCATTTTTAAAAGAGAATTTTATTACTTGTATATAATAAATTTGAACTATTTCATATATTTTATATTTAATAAAAATGATTGAATAAAAAGAAAGAAAGGAGAATTTGAAAAGTAATTTTATATGATGTTAACCTTGAAATTTTTGTGTATTTTATATATTTGTTATTTTTGATTTGTTATTAATGAGTTGTGTCTTGTTGTTAGAGTATATACAATATGTAAACTATTGTGTATATTCCATTGGAACATTTTATCCCAACAAGATCTGAAAATTGAATTTTTTATTATGAAGGTTTATTTCCTTTAGATCTCAAATTCTTATCTTATCTTATCTTCTTTTCTACTACCTAACTTATCACTCCTCGATCCTCTAATCAACTATAAAACAATATAATGAAACAGTATGGAACCCCTTCTCCTATTACTTGCTCAATATTTAACATTTCCTAATATCCATCTAGGCATAGGTTTTTGAATTCCTCAACCCTCAGTTAGAGCTATGATTTTTGACCTTCTAAAATCTTCTTGAAAGTCCATACATGGATATCCCTATATGAGTGAGTAATTGGGACTGATGTGGCATGTTTATCATACCACAGTCATTAACATGATAGGTCAACCTATTGGAGGCATAATGTTTTGTATACGAGCTCTAATTAAGAGTATTTCTATGTTATTAGAAAGATTTACGAGTGAAGATTAGTATCAATGAGTCTCAACATAAGCAAGGAAAGTTGTCACCCGGAAAAATGTCAGTTAACGTGTCAAAATAGCTCTAAAAGGTTTTAAACCCTAATTTTCCACAATGAGATTTGTCATTAAAATGACCCTACAAGTTGATTATTTCAATTTTTCCCACTCTAAACGCATTGAGATAGATAAAAAATAATATAATGATCCAACCCATATCATATCTACACATTAGTGTGGACTTTAGTCCCCAAAATTTTTATTAGATAAGGTGAGGAAATTTTTCCTCTACCTTTTCCTTGAATACCATTATACTTTTCCTAGAAGTTGTCCTTTCAATCAAATCTTCCAAAGGTCTTGTTACCCCTATCTTGTAGTTTTGTACATATTCTACAAAATGGTGTGCTCTCTCAACTTTTCTAAAGCATCTCATGTTAAATCCTCTATGGAATTTAGAACCTACTCCACTTCTTGATGCAACATGGACGGTTCATAGAGTTTTAGATTCTCCACGTTCACTATTATGTAAATGTGCATGAATGGAGGTAGAATAGATATGTAGGCATTATCTCCCACCGTTTCCAATATCTTGAAAGGACCATACTATAGAGGCTTAATCTACTTAGAAGAGCCTTATAGTCTTTCCTTGTTGAGTTGTAACCAAACTCGATCTCCTAATTTCAATGTTTTTTCTATTCTGTGTTGATCATATCCAGACTTGTATTTCTCCTATGACTTCTTCAACATGTCTCGCACTTGCAAATGGATTTTCCTTATCCTTTCAAAAAAATTATCGACTCTCAATGCATTTCCTGTGGGGTCCTCCCTCACTCCTCGTTATTCAAGCACAACATCCAAGGCTAAAGGTGGAAAATGTCCAAATATAGTTTCAAAATGTGACTTAATAGTAGAATTGTGGATTTATATATTATAATAAGGTTTATATAGATTGCAATTTCATCACAGGTATTCAAATGCTTTTGATTGTAACACCTCAAAACTTATACCAAAGTTTTGTTGACTAATTTTATCTACCCACCTATATGTGGATGGAATTTTGTACCATTGGGGAACTTTGAGGTCTAAAATGGGTCTTATAAGGAAAATAATAAAATAATACTTATGTTTTCTTAAAGAAAAATGAAGAAAACTATATTTTTATTATATTTTTTGTTTATCTCCTTATAGGTTTACTTGAATGTTAAATGTAGACATCTCTTGGATGCAGAATTAAATTTCATATCCAATCGGTACCCACTTTCCATATTTTTTTAGAAGATCCGCATAAAAAAAATTGAAGATACATTAAAAAATCATGTTGAACGCATTTTTTTAACATATCTATACCTTTTTTGAAGTGGGTCTTCTCAAAAGTATGACGAGTGGGTACCCTTTAAAATGTGAAATTTAATTATGCATCCAATGGGTGTCTACACTTGAGATTTGAGTAAACCTTTAAGGAGATAAGCCAAAAATACAATTAAAAAAATATATATTATTTTCCCTCCCAAATATTTCCCCTCTTAAAGTAAAATTTGCTAGTATATTTTTTGTTTTAAGGCTAATTTTTTACCTCAAAATTCCTCTACTAATCTATTTAATTTGGCACTCATTGTATCTTATATTATTCCAAAATTAATTGAGAAATTTGGTATCCCTTTCTAAGATATGCTCCTTGGTATTACAAACTGCACCTAGCCGCGTTTCAAAGAACATGCTTTCTACTTCTTGTCCTCTAATGATCATTTTACATGGCACAAGAATGCACATCTCACTGAACTTTTTAACTACCACAAATAGATATGTATGTCCCTACCTCTTTGTTGGAAAACATCTCACAAATTGCATGGAAATTCTTTCCCAATGTCTAGTCAGCATCGATAAGAGATGGTATAGGCCTTGCTTCCTATTACTAGGCTTGTTGGTACAACGAAGTACACACCCTTCAATATATTCTACTACATCTTATTTCATTATAGGTAAGTACCCATACTTCTATAAGTTTCCAATTTCCTTTCCAACACAAAAATGTCCTACAATCTTAGAGGTGTGAGCCTCTCTTATAAGTTGTTGTAGCTCACCTTTAAGAACAAAAATCTTCTTGTCACCATCGTCTACATGAATATGTTATTGTATCTACTAAAACAACTCCTTGAAGTATACATATTTTATGTATGTATCTTTGTATGCATCATCAACCTATTTTTCACTTCCTGTCTTATTCTTGATGACTACATGAAAATGCTATAAAACCCCCATCCACTTGTAATGTTTGGTTTGTTATACCATATTTTAGGCTTGTAACTATTGTAGTGGCTGGTAATCTATATGGACGATGGTCTCCATTCCCATCAAATAACGTTTCCACTTTTTAAGGAATAGAGCTTCGCGTCATAGATAGGATAGTTGAAAAACACCCAATGGAATATTTCAGAACATTAGTATGGAGACCTTCCTCCTTGCATTAAAATTTATCCCATGGTATACCCACTTGCACCTATCTTTATTTTGAAAAAATTCTACAAGTTTAGTAAGGACATAGTAGGTTTCTAACTAATATTTCTTTACAACTCATCAAAATCATTCTACTAATTCTTCCCCCATTTGAAAATATTACTACTCATTGTTATGGCATGTAGTGGTGTAACTATGATCCAGGTGGATATTGGTGGCCACCCGCCTATTCCACTTGGGCCCCCACCATTGTCTCTTTCAGTTTTTCCGTTTTGGCATAACTTACTATTTTTAGCAGTTTTTCGGGTCCTGAACTTCCGGAGCCGTTTTGAGGCCCTAAACGACGTTTTTTGGGTACGAAAGCGCAGCGAATTTTCTAATAAAATTTGTCCCGACAGCTGTAGTCCTCGGATAGAGCTTTCTAATGATGTATCATATGCGTCAAACGGAGATAGTATGCCAAAGTTACGTCCCTGGGAAGTTGAAACACCAATTTACCCAAACGGCGCCCATAGTTTTGGCGCTTCATCTCCTAGGGTTAGGTTTTTGGGATGTTTAGGGTTCTCCATTGTTTCTCAATAATAAATAGGCCCTCGCGCCTCATTGTAAAGCAGTTCAGAGGTCCGTAGCCACCACATCTCTTCTCAGAGATAGCTACCAGTGCCCTAGCTAGTTTTATTTCCATTGTCTGTAAGCAAATTTCAGTTCTTTGATATTAATGAAATGAAGTGTTATTTCCGCTGCATCTTTGTATTTATGGTTATATGTTTATTCTGTTGCGTTTCTGCATAAATCCGAATCAGTGGTATTAGAGCGGTCTGCTTTTTCTCGATCCTTCTTTGCATGTCCCCAACGAGGTCTGGGTATAAGGAGCTAGGGCTTGATCTGGTGGAACCTTTGCAAGATCAGCCTTGCAAACCTCGACGGACGCCCATGGGGGACGAAAAGAAAGATGAGGGAGCAGGAGATCCTTTCAAAATATTGCTCGAGGAGGCCCTCGAAAAACAAAGGAACGCGATGATGGATAGCTTTGCTCAGATCCTTCAACGGCTGCCCACCGGCGGCGCATCTGCATCCAGTAGCCACTCTGGAGTGGCGACTCCCTTTAAGGTACAAGTAAATTTTGACATTCCCATATTTGAGGGTCAAATAGACGCAGATGCCGTAGATAGATGGTTGAATCTATTAGAAGGATATTTCTCCGTTCATGACTTTTCAGACCGGGAGAAGATTATTTTTGCACTCCTCAAAGCTACCCCCCATGTTAAGGACTGGTGGGAAACCTACTGTGAGAACAAGGACCAGACAGAACCCTCTCTGTTCTCGGCAGTACCAACTTGGAATTCTTTCCGAGACGCCGTCAAGGAACAGTACTATCCCGTGGGGAGCTATGAGGACAAGTACATACAATGGACCACGCTGCGACAACAAAGGGATCAAGATGTGCACGAGCCGACGAATCTGTTCCATACCCTGCGCACAAAGTTGGGTATCAAAGATTCAGAGAAACATTTGGTGCTAAAGTATCGCAGTTGTCTGCACAGATACATTCAGGAGGAAATGGAGTTCCTCGACATCTCCTCGCTTGGTACGCCATACCGGTATGCTGCCAAGATTGAGCAGAAATTCAAACAGAAGAAGCGAGACTTTGGATCTGCGAATCAAAAGCAAGGAAAAGGTGCTTCCAAACCGCAGAACAAAGGACAGAGCCAAGGCATGGTGGCTAAAGACAACCCGTTAAAGCCACAAGAAAAGAACAACACCGTAAAGCCAAAGAAGGACACGGGAAAGTGGTGTGAGTTCCATAAGAGCTCCACTCACAACACAAGTGAGTGTCGGGCCAAGCAGTCGCTAGTGGCCGAGATGAGGGCTTCTGAGTCCGATGCATGCTCCGACTCCGAATCAGAACCTGAAAAGGGGAATGAAAAAGGGAAACAGATTATTGATGCGGAGCCCAACGCCACTGTTGCCACTACAAAGGTCCAGAAGGAGGAACCGGAAGATCCAGAGGAGGAGGAACGTCTCTTCCACTCCCAGATGTGGGTAAAGGGCTCCCCTGTACAGCTCATTGTCGACAATGGGAGCCAAAAGAACCTCATTTCAGCAGAAGCCGTGAAGCGGTTGGGCTTGCCGACCACAGCTCACCCACATCCATACACCATCGGGTGGCTTCACTAAGGACGAGATCTCCGCGTCAGCCAGCAGTGTCGCCTTCCCTATAGCATCAAGCCCTTCACGGATGAGGTATTATGTGATGTTGCTCCTATTGATGTTTCCGATGTATTATTAGGACAACCATACTTGTGGAAGCGTCATGCTGTGTATGAGTCTCGACCTCGTGCTGTTATTATTACTTTGGGAAATAAGTTGTACAGGATACCAGAGGTACCACCTCCTACGACTATCTCTTTGGTTACCGCAAAACAATGTAGTAAGCTCATTTCCCAAACCAGGAAATTCGTTTTCCTGATGATCCGCCCCCAGGGCAAGAAGAAGACTGTGGCCACGACCTCCAGACAGGGCCCCTCTGCACGACAACAACAAATGGATAAGGTCGTGGAGGAGTACGGAGACATCTTCACCTCACCCACAGGGGTTCCTCTGCACTGCCAGGTCAAGCACCCGATTGATCTGACCCCAGGTGCGCCACTACCCAATGGACCGATCTATCGACGCTCTGTTTTGGAAAATGATGAAATCAAAAGGCAGATTCAGGAGCTGTTGCAGAAAGGTCACATCAGACCAAGTTCATCGCCCTGTGGGAGCCCGATCGTGTTGGTACAGAAGAAGGATGGGACGTGGAGACTCTGTATTGACTATCGGGCGCTGAACAAGATCACTGTCCGGAATAGGTACCCAATCCTACGGATTGATGACCTTCTGGACCAACTCCAAGGTGCAAAATATTTCAGTAAGATCGACCTGAAGTCTGGGTATCACCAGGTACCAATTGAACCCTCTGATGTGTGGAAGACTGCTTTCAAAGCTAAGGAAGGCCTTTTTGAATGGCTGGTCATGCCTTTCGGGTTGACGAATGCTCCCGCAACCTTCATGAGGATGATGGACGACATCTTGCGGCCATCCACCAACTCATTCGTAGTGGTGTACTTGGATGACATTCTGATCTTCAGCAAGACTTGGGAAGAGCACCTTCATCACATCCGACAAGTCCTCCAAACACCGCGGCAACACAAGTTGTGTGCCAATTTGGAGAAGTGCACGTTTGGCATGACCCAGGTTCAATATCTGGGATACATTATTGATGAAAGGGGGGTGCATGTGGATCCAGCCAAGATCCAAGTCATTCGGGATTGGCCAGCCCCGACTACTATAATAGAGCTTTGCAGTTTTCTGGGTCTTGGTAATTTCTACCGTAGATTCGTGTTGGGATTCTCTCATATCACTTGGCCCTTGAGTCAAGTCACCAAAGGAGGAGCGAGAGCAAAATTATTTTGGTCGGAACCTCAACAGAAGGCATTCAAAGAATTGAAAAATCGCCTCTGTTCTGCCCCAGTGCTCACCTTACCAGACTTGCAGCAGCCATTTGAGATCGAGACAGATGCCTCCGACTATGCTATTGGGGCAGTTCTTACTCAACAGGGACATCCAGTGGCATATCACAGTGAGACATTGTCTGAGACAGTTCGCAAGTATCCCACCTATGACAAAGAAATGCATTCCATTGTGCAAGCCTGTCGACAATGGAAGCATTACATTTTGGGGAAGGAAACAATCATCCACACAGACCACCGGCCCCTGCAGTTCATACAGACACAAGGGAAGTTGCAGAATGATCGCCATCAGAAGTGGTCCACATATCTGCAACAGTTTCATTTGAACATCAAGTACAAGAAGGGTAGAACCAATAATGTTGCAGACTGCCTCAGCCGACCACCGATCATGGCACTCACCACCGTGCTCAACTCTTGTGGGCACGAGACTTCTGATTGGCCGCTCCTCTATGAGAGTGACCCAGAATTCGGCCACACTTACAAGGCACTCTTGGGGGGCACACAAGTTCCAAATTTTCACCTCCAAGATGCACTTTTATGTCACCGGGGACACCTTTGTGTTCCTTCAAGCGAGCGTGCCAAGATGATATGGGAAGCACACTACAGTCGAGTCGCTGGGCATTTCGGGGTCGAGAAAACAGTAGCAATACTACAGAAGTATTTCTATTGGCCGAACCTTCGAAAGGATGTCGAGAAGCACATCAGATCCCGCACTGCTTGTGCCATTGCCAAACCGACCATCAAGAAGCAAGGCCTATATACTCCACTACCTACCCCTAGTCGACCGTGGGAATCCATCTCCATGGATTACATGTCGGGCCTGCCTTCTACTAAGAATGGAAATGACCGTGTTTTCGTGGTCGTTGACAGATTCTCGAAGATGGCCATCATGGCGGCCTGTAAGAAGAATATCACAGCAGAAGCCACTGCTAAACTCTTCTTTGAACGAGTGTGGGTGCACTTTGGGATCCCACAGCCTATCATATCAGATCGAGATAGCAGGTTCCTCAGCACATTTTGGTCCAGCCTCTGGTCAATGTTGGAAACAAAGCTCACCAAGTCCACAGCTTTCCATCCCCAAACAGATGGCCAGACAGAGGTCGTCAACAGAATGATTGTACACATTCTGCGCATGTACAACTCAAAGCATCCACGCACATGGGACGAGAGCCTCCCCTATGTACAACACAATTATAACCGGGCTCTCCACAGTTCAATTGGCCATAGCCCCTTTCAGGTGGGCTTGGGATTCCAACCACTATGTCCCATTGACATAGCCATGCCGTTTGCAGCTGCTCAGGCCGATTCAGCTCATGTCCAGTCTGAAGTTGACAAAGCAAGTAGCTTCATCGAGCGCATTCAACACATCCGCCAACAAGTTCATGATATATTGGACAGAGCCAATGCGAAGTACAAGCAACGCCATGATCAACACCGGGTGCCACACAACTTCCAGGTGGGCGACAAAGTATGGCTGCATTTGCAGAAGGAGCGCCTCACTGGACCTCACCGCAAGCTTCGCCCGCTCCGATACGGGCCGTACACCATCACCAAGGCTGTAGGGAACAATGCTTTCGAGCTTAGTATTCCACCATTCCTTGGTCCGCACCCAGTCTTCAATGTGGATCGCCTTCGTCCTTACTTCCCACCTCTACTGGACACTTCGGACATTGCAGAACAACTCACACCAACAGAGTTAAACCCAGACTGCATGGAACAGGCCACCACAGATTGTATCATGGACATGCAAATTAAGAACACTCGCCAACAGAGGATCCAACTGTATCGGGTTGTCAAAGCTGGCCAACTCCCGCACCAAGGAAAGTGGTTCACCAGGGACCAAGTTCAGCAGAAATTTCCTCATCTCATGGAGGAACTTAACGCAATGGGGACCATTGCTTCCTAGGGGGGAGGAATGATCCAGGTGGATATTGGTGGCCACCCGCCTATTCCACTTGGGCCCCCACCATTGTCTCTTTCAGTTTTTCCGTTTTGGCATAACTTACTATTTTTAGCAGTTTTTTGGGTCCTGAACTTCCGGAGCCGTTTTGAGGCCCTAAACGACGTTTTTTGGGTACGAAAGCGCCAGCGAATTTTTTGATAAAATTTGTCCCGAGAGCTGTAGTCCTCGGATAGAGCTTTCTAATGATGTATCATATGCGTCAAACGGAGATAGTATGCCAAAGTTACGTCCCTGGGAAGTTGAAACACCAATTTACCTAAACGGGGCCCATAGTTTTGGCGCTTCATCTCCTAGGGTTAGGTTTTTGGGATGTTTAGGGTTCTCCATTGTTTCTCAATAATAAATAGGCCCTCGCGGCTCATTGTAAAGCAGTTCGCAGGTTCAGAAGCACACATTCTTCGCAGATTCATGCACAAGACTAGCTATTTTATTTACTATGTTCCTCGTAAGGGGGCATCTTTCAAGAGTATTTGATATTAATGAAATGAAGTGTTATTTCCGCTGCATCTCTGTATTTATGGTTATGTGTTTATTCTGTTGCGTTCCTGCATAAAATCCGGATCAAACTATTACTAAAAATAAATTTATGAACTTTCGTGAATATTATGCTTCCCCGACAAAGCTTCTAACATCAGAGACATTTGTAGGAACTAATCACATAATGACGGTCTCCATATTTGTGGGATATATCTTGAGCTCCCCTCCACCAATCAAATACCCAAAATAGACCAAATTGTTTGCCAAACTCACATTCTTAATGTTAGCCGACACTAGTGATTCTTCAAAATTTCTATCACTTGCATAAGATGTGAGATATGTTCCTCCCATGTAGCACTATAATATAATATATGATTGAAATAGAATATGAAAAATGGGTCTAGATAGGGACATAATACATCATTCATCAGTTTAATAAAGGTAGATGGTATAAATTACATAAAACAAATGACATGAAAATAATTCATACAAACCTTTATTTGTTTTCAAGGTAGTCTTCGAGGTGTCTTCTTCTTTGATTTGTACATAGTGGTACACAAATTTAAGGTCAACTTGGGGAAGTATTATATATGTTGTAATTGATCTAATATATTATCAATGTTAGGAAGAGGGTATTAATACTTGTGATCCGGATTTATGCAAGAATGCAATATAATACACATATAACCATAAATACAAAGATGCAGTGAAAATAACACTTCATTTCATTAATATCAAAGAACTGAATTTTTCTTACAGACAGAATGGAAATAAACTAGCTAGGGCGTTGGTAGCTTATCTTTGAGAAGAGATGTGGTGGCTACATGTCTCTGAACTTTGTGTTACAATGAGGCTCGAAGGCCTATATATTATTGATAAACAATGGAAAACCCTAAACATCCAAGAACCTAACCCTAGGAGATGAAACGACAGAATATGGGCCTCGTCGGCGTAAATTGGTACATCAATTTCCTACGGTCGTAACTTTGGCATACTATCTCTATTTGAAGCACATGATACATCGTCAGAAATATCTATCCGAGGACTAGGACTGCTGAACACAAATGTATATTTCAAAACAAAATCAATTTCACCGGAAAAATGATGCCCAAAAAACATCGTTTAGGGCCTCAAAATGGCTCTGGAAGTTTAGGACCCGAAAAACTACTAAAAATAGTAAGTTGCACCGAAACTGAAAAACTGAAAGAGATAATGGTGGGGCCCCAAGTGGAATAGGTGGGTGGCCACCAATATCCACCTGGATCATTCTCCCCCCCCCCAGCCCCCCCCGCCTTAGGAAGCAATGCTCCCCATTGTGTTCAGTTCCTCCACGAGATGAGGAAACTTCTATTGAACTTGGTCCCTGGTGAACCATTTGCCTTGGTGCAGGAGTTGGCCAACTTTGACAACCTGATATAGTTGGATCTTCTATTGGCGAGTGTTCTTGATTTGCATGTCCATGATACAATCTGTGGTGGCCTGTTCCATGCAGTCTGGGTTTAACTCCGTTGGTGTGAGTTGTTCTGCAATGTTAGAGGTGTCCAGTAGAGGTGGGAAGTAGGGACGAAGGTGGTCCAGATTAAATACTCGGTGTAGACCAAGGAATGGTGGAATACTGAGCTCGAAGGAATTATTCCCTACAACCTCGGTGATGGTGTATGACCCATATCGGAGTGGGCGAAGATTTCGGTGGGGTCCAGTGAGGTGCTCCTTCTGTAAATGTAGCCAGACTTTGTCACCCACCAGGAAGTTGTGTGGCATCTGATGTTGATCATGTCATTACTTGTACTTAATCCTATATGTCATGAACCTATTGGTAGATGTGGTGAATGCGCTCGATGAAAATGTTCTCTTTGTCAGCTTCATACTAGATACGAGCCGAATCAGCCTGAGTAGCCATGAATGGCATGGCTATGTCAATGGGACATAGTGGCTGGAATCCCAAGCCCACCTGAAAGGGGCTGTGGCCAGTTGAGCTGTGGATAGCCCAGTTATAACTGTGTTGTACATAGGGGAGGCTCTCATCCCATGTGCGTGGATGCTTTGAATTGTACATGCGCAAAATGTGTACAATCATCTTGTTGACGACCTTTGTCTAGCCATTAGTTTGGGGATGGAAAGCTGTGGACTTGGTGAGCTTGGTGTCGAGCGTTGACTAGAGGTTGGACCAAAATTTGCTAAGGAACCTGCTGTCCCAATCTAAGATGATAGACTATGGGATCCCACAGTGCACCCACACTCATTTAAAGAAGACTTTAGCAGTGGCTTCTGCTGTGATATTCTTCTTGTAGGCTGCCATAATGGCCATCTTCGAGAATCTATCGATGACCACAAAAACATAGTCATTTCCATGCTTAGTAGAAGGAAGGCTCGACATGTAGTCCATGGAGATGGATTCCCAAGGTCGATTAGGGGTAGGTAGTGGAGTATAGAGGCCTTTCTTCTTGATGGTCAGTTTGGAAATGATGCAAGCAGTGCAGGATCTAATGTACTTCCCGACATCCTGGTGAAGGTTCGACCAATAGATATACTTCTCTAGTACTGCCATTTTTTTCTCGACCCCGAAATTCCCAACGACTCGACTGTAGTGTGCTTCCCATATCATCTTGGCACACTCGCTTGAAGGAACACAAAGGTGTCCCAGATGACATAATAGTGCATCGTGTAGGTGAAAATTTGGAACTTGCGTACCCCCCAAGAGTGCCTTGATTGTGTGAACGAATTCTCGATTGCTCTTGTAGAGAAGTGACCAATCAGAAGTCTCATGTCCATAAGATTTGAGAACGGTGGTTAGCACCACGATCGGTGGCCGGCTGAGGCAGTCTGCAACATTATTGGTGCTGCCCTTATTATACTTGATGTTCAAATGAAACTATTGCAGATATGTGGACCAATTCTGATGGCAATCATTTTTCAACTTCCCTTGTGTCTGTATGAACTTCAGGGATTGGTGATCTATGTGGATGATTGTTTCCTTCCCCAAAATGTAATGCTTCCATTGTCGACAAGCCTGCACATTGGAATTCATTTCTTTTTCATAAGTGGGATACTTGCAGACTGTGTCAAACAATGTCTCACTGTGATATGCCATTGGATGCCCCTTTTGAGTAATAACTACCCAAATAGCATAGTCAGAGGCATCCGTCTCAATCTAAAATGGTTGCTACAAGTCTGGTAATGTGAGCATTGGGGAAGAACAGAGGCGATGTTTCAATTCTACGAACGCCTTTTGTTGAGATTCTGACTAAAATAAATTTTCTTTCGCTCCTCCCTTGGTGACTTGACTCAAGGGTCAAGTGATATGAGAGAATCCCAACACGAACCTGCAGTAGAAGTTAGCAAGACCGAGAAATCTGTGAAGCTCTGTTAGAGTGGTTGGGGTTGCGCAATAAAAAATGAATTGGATATTGGTTGGATCCACATGCACCCCCCGTTCATCAATAATGTGTTATAGCCTAAATCTACCTCAGGCCGAAGGAAGGCAGAGTTCAGGGTAACATCATACCACGCTCAGTCTGGTAGCTAGCCCTACCAGAATAGGAGAGGGCTCTCTCCGGGTCAATCTCAGCGAAAAGTAATCAATAGGGCTTGAGAAGACTGAAATGAAAGCTAATTTTAGGCTAGGTATATAAGTGAAGGAATTTGATTTTCTTTTTGGGGTTTTTTGTTGGATCAAGGGAAAGGCAGTTTTGGGTGCGGGGTTTAGGCCTAGTTTTTGCAGAGTTCTAATTGGGGAAAGGAAGGAAATAGTTTTGATGCTTTAGATTTGAGTGAATGGATGGATCAGACCGGTGAGGAGCTGAAGAGGGCAAGAGAGTCTCAAGAGTCCTCCTCAAACAGATGAAAACATGAAAAACTAAACAAAAATGAAGGCAGAGCAAAGCAAACCAATGAATTCTACCTTTATAACTTGTTTGTTCAGTTTAAGAAGAAAGGAGAATGAAAATGGTACACATAAACATCAGTGAACTTACAGATACATAGAGGAAAACACCATCAAAACATAGGGCCACAAGGATCCCAAAGAGGGCTGCAAACCCTAGTCTATTCCTTTGCCAAAATTGCAGAATGAAATGTACAATGAAGTTCTAGCAATCCCAAATGTCCAACCCTGAAAATGACTGAGGAAATACATCATATAGACAAGCGTAACCCATTCCTATGCCTCTAGGGGTCGAGCTCATCATTCTAGGAGTTGTTTCAACCATATCTAAACTAGGAACTAGAAAATAGGCCATGAAACAACTTGCCTCTATATGCTAGGAAACTGATCCATTCACTTACATTTCAACTTTTGGTGAATGAATCTTCTAGAACAAGTAAAAATGTGCCAAAATTAGATCATGATCATGAAATTACATCAAAGTAGATCAATAGTTACATGAAAAAGTGAAACTGGTCAAAACTAGGCAAAATTATGAGCTGGTGAGTGAAAAATAGGCCAAAATCCTCTATGCGTCGTGCCCAAACTCTATGCGTAGCACAACTTTGGAGCTGCTTTTGAGGCCCTTCCCGAAGTACAAATTGAGCTCATGATAGCTCGTTGGAAAGATCTACCTGTCTACTTTCCAAAACAAGTAGAATTTATGGATTTAGTGTCCATTTTCTCCTCCAAAAGTTCAATCTCCCAAGACTGGTTCTTGTGTGTGCAAAAAGTGGTAGAAAGGCCATTTTCAAGGTGTTTTTGACCCTTTAGGCAACCCAGAACTTGATGAAATTCTTAGGCCATTCCTGAGCATGCATAGATTTTCATAAAAAATCCAGAAATGAAAAGTTTTCCCCCTGAAGAGCTGCCAATCATAAGCGCGCGCCAAGTGGCACTATGCGTCGGGCAGAAAAACCTATTTTGTGACCAAAAAATTCAAAATTGAATTTTTTTTTTCCAAATTCCTTGAAATTTGGACTGAAGGACCCTGATCAAGCACTATGCTCAGCCAAAGAAGCTTCAACCAAGATTTGGAGTTTGTCATACTTTTTATGCCGCTTCAATGCCTTCTTGGTGCATGCAGTTCAGTGGCGGAATCACTGTCTTGTTCATATAATGTGTCAGTGTCCGTCTCCATGGTGTTTCAAAGTCTGTGCTAGCTTGAATGAGATGAAGAATGAGAATTTGGTGCTTTTTTCCAATTTCCAAATATGTGCCAAGTAGGAAGGGACTGTGGGAAATAGTACAGTGGGGACACTGAAGTCTTGTCAAGTGGTACTTTGTCTTTTGAAAGCTTTTGATTTGACAAACTTTGGGAGAAGGAACAACCACTGAACTGTTTGGGAATTCTTGGGGTTTGGGGATTTTTATAAGTGAAATAGGAAATGAAGTGACTTAGGGATAGGAAAATGGGGCTTAGGAATAAGTGATTTAGGATGTAAGGGGATAGGGAAATAAACTGTAGTAACGAGATAATGGCAGATGGGAAACAAGGTGGGGAGTAATAAACAGTGAGGAATGGAAAATATTGGCACCAAAACTAATTTTAAAACTCCACTTTCAAAACCCTAAGGAGGCACTTCAACACGGTGATAAGGTTTGTGTTTTTTGACATTCAAACTTTTATATTTCACTCAAAAAATACCCAACATGAGTTATGGACAAGAGGGGAATGATTTTGACTTACTCATGCATAGAGCAACCAAGCAAATTGAATTTCAGAGAAGATTGGCAGAATTTTTTTTGTTTCGGGCCAATGCGCTGCGCGCACAACCCAGTGCGCCGCACACACTATATGCGCCGCACACATTCAATTTTACACTGTGTAGAACAGCTCTATGCACTGCACAAGTTATGTGTGCCGTGCCCAATGCCCAGTGCGCCGCGCAGGTTGCCTTCACCACAGTTTCGGCTTTCACACTGACTTTTGCTTCCTTCACATTTTCACTTTGGCTCTTTGATGTATTTGGTATGCAAATGAAGTTTGGCATTTGGAAAGATCTTATATATGCAAAGAATTTTGATTTTTGATTTGGAAAACCCACTTTCTAATGTTGCAAACTTTGGCACTTTCACATAACTCTGTTTTGCCTCCTTTGTGCTTTTGACTGAATGATGAGCTTTCACACACTAAACCACCATAAATTCTGAGAAAAAAACTATTCACTTGTAATGGAAAAAATTCTTAACTTACTTTCACACCACATATTTGAGCACATTTGGAAAATTTGGAGAAGTTTATGGTGAAATTGGGCTTGTAGCTCTATGCGCTGCGCCATAAACCCAATGCGTAGCGCCATTTTGCATGAGGCTTTTGGAGGCCTTCCCGGTGTCCAAATGGGGCATAGGATAGTTCGTTGAAAAGAGTATTGAGTATAATTTCCAACCCAACTGGAATTTTTCAATTTGGAGTTCATTTACCCTGTCAAAAAGGAAATCTCCCAAGAATAGTCAAAATGCGCAAAATGAGGCTGCCTCAAGGCAGAGTGCTGTTGCAGTCAACTTTTGAAGGTCTTCCGCAACTCCAAATTGAGCTCATGATATCTCATTGGAAATATATTTGTGTCTAGTTATCATTTGACTCATCAAGCAAGTCATTTGGCCAACCAATCTAGGAGAAATCTTGATTTTCCCAAGGTCACTTCAGAGGTGCATCAATTCTCCTGCGACAACTGTATTTTTGACATTTCTATAAAACCATGACACCTGTGTAAAAAGTGAAGGATTTTTTTCCTCCTTGGCCTATTTCGGACAAAAACCTCTCTCATATTTCCCAAATTCATCTTTTATTTCTCAGAAACATCGTTGGAGTAAAACCTATCCCTATGTGTGGAACAAGGGATTTGTCGAAATGAAGCCAAATGAAGGGGATAAGGGGCTTATAAATTCTTGAGAAAATTTTGGGAAGTAGGGAGGGATGTTAGGAAGTATGGGAAAGTGTAATTTCAGAGATTGAGTGAGGGGAAGGGGTCCAAAAGGGAAAAACACAGGCCTAGGCTAGAAAATTGCCAAGTTGTAGCAAGAAACTAGGGTTTGTGCAAAAATGAGGAATTTTGGGGATCTCAGTGATGGGAAGTGTTTAATAAGGTACATTAAGGATAGGGGAAGTTGTATGAACATCAGGATACAAGTTTTGCTGATGATTTGACCATCCAAGAGAAATTACCTTTAAAACCCTAGGAGAGGGAAATGAACTTTACTTAGGCACAACTGAAGCATGAACAAGACGTAAAATGACCCAGTGGAACTTTAAATGATGATGAAAACCCTATAAATGACAGTACATTCAGCTGAATGGTGACATGGACTGACATTTGGACAACTTTGACAGGATTAAAAGCAAACCCTAGACCTAATACCTAGTGACCAAATTTTGCTTGAAGACTCACTGAAATGACAAAATTTGACCTTGACATCTTAAAATAACTTTGTAAGAGCATGTTTGATCACTGGAGGAAGGCTACAAAGGCTGACACTAACATAATGTATCCCAGATATTGAACCTGGGTCATGCCAAAAGTGAACTTCTCCAAATTGGCACACAAAGTGTGTTGTCGCAGTGTTTGGAGGACTTGTCCAATGTGGTGGAGGTGCTCTTCCCAAGTCTGGTTGAAGATCAGAATTTCATCCAAGCACACTACTACAAATGAGGTGGTGAATGGCCTCAAGATGTCATCTATCAACCTCATGAAGGTTGCGGGAGCATTCGTCAACCTGAAAGGCATGACCAGCCACTCGAAAAGGCCCTCCCTGGCTTTGAAGGAAGTCTTCTACACATCAAAGGGTTTGATTGGTACCTGGCGATGCCCAGACTTCAATTCAATCTTGCTGAAATATTTCGCCCCTTTTATTTGGTCCAAAAGGTCATTAATCCGTGGGATCGGGTACCTATTTTGGACAGTGATATTTTTCAATGCTCGATAGTCAATAAAAAGTCTCCAAGTCCCATCCTTCTTCTGTACCAACACGATCAGTGTCCCACAAGGTGATGAACTCGACCGAATGTGACCTTTCTACAATAGCTCCTGAATTTGCCTCTTGATTTCATCATTCTCCAAAAGAGAGTATCGATAGATCGATCCATTGGGTAGCGTCGCACTTGGGGTCATATCAATGGGGTGCTTGACCTGACAGTGCAGAGGCACACCTGTGGGTGAGGTGAAGATGTCACCGTACTCCGCCATAACCTTGTCCATGTTTTTTTGTCATGCAGAGGAGCCCTGTCCGGAGGTTGTGGCCACAGTATTCTTCTTTCCCTGGGGGTAGATCATCAGGAAAACAAATTTCTTGGTTTTGGAAATGAGCTTACTGTATTGTTTTGCTGTAACCAAAGAGATAATGGTAGGCAGTGGTACCTCTGGTATCCTGTACAGCTTATTTCCCAAAGTAACAATAATAGCACGAGGCCGGGACTCATACACATCATGTCACTTCCACAAGTATGGATGGCATAATAATACGTCACAAACATCAAGAGGAGCAATGCCACATAATACCTCATCCATAAACGACTTGATGTTGTAGGGAAGGCAACACTGCTGGCTGACGTGGAGATCCCGTCCTTGTGGAAGCCACCTGATGGTGTATGGTTGTGGGTGTGCTGTGGTCGGCAAGCCCAAACACTTCACAACATCTATTGAAATGAGGTTTTTTTGGCTCCCATTTTTGACAATGAACTGTAGCGGGGAACCCTTTACCCACATCTGGGAGTGGAAGAGACACTACTCCTCCTCTGGATCTTCCAGTTCCTCCTTCTGGATCTTCGCAGGGGAAACAATGGCATTGGGCTCCACATCAATAATCTATTTCCCTTTGTCCTTCCCCTTTTCAGGTTCTGCTTTAGAGTCGAAGCATGCATCTGATTAAGAAGCCCTCATCTCGGCCACCAACGATTTCTTGGCTCGACACTCACTTGTGTTGTGAGTGGATATCTTATTAAACTCACATCACTTTTCCATGTCCTTCTTTGGCTTTGTGGTGTTTTTCTTTTCTCGCGGCTTTGGCAGGTTGTTTGGGGCCACCATGCCTTAGATTTTTCCTTTGTTCTGCGGTTTGGGGTCACCTTTCCCTTGCTTTTGATTCGCAAATCCAAAGTCGAGCTTCTTATGTTTGAATTTATGCTCAATCTTGGTAGCATACTGGTATGTTGTACCAAGCGAGGATATGTCGAGTAACTCCATTTCCTCCTGAATGTATCTGTGCAAAAAATTGTGATACTTTAGCACCAAATTTTTCTCTGAATCTTTGATACCCAAATTTGTGCACAGGGTATGGAAAAGATTCGTCAACTCATGCACATCTTGATCCCTTTGTTACCGCAGCGTGGTCCATTGTATGTAATTGTCCTCATAACTCCTCACGGGATATTATGGTTCCTTGATGGCGTCTTAAAAAGAATTCCAAGTGGGTACGAATGAGAACAGAGAGGGTTCTGTCTCATCCTTTTTCTCACAGTAGGTTTCCCACCAGTCCTTGACATGGGGGGTAGCTTTGAGGAGTGCAAAAATAATCTTCTCCTGGCCGTAAAAGTCATGAACTGAGAAATATCCTTCTAATAGATTCAACAATCTATCTATGGCATATGCATCTATTTGAACCTCAAATATGGGAATGTAAATTTTCACTTGTACCTTAAAGGGAGTCGCGCCTACAGAGTGGCTGCTGGATGCAGATGCGCCGCCGATGGGTAGTCGTTGAAGGATTTGGGCAAAGCTATCCATCATCGCGTTCCTTTTTTTTTTTGAGGGCCTCCTTTAGCAATATTTTGATAGGATCTCCTGCTCCCTCATATTTCTTTTCATCCCCCATGGGTGGACGTCAAGGTTTGCGACGCTGATCTTGCAAAGGTTCAACCAGATCGAGCCCTAACTCTTTATACCCCGATCTCATTTGGGACATGAAAAGAAGGATCGAGAAAAAGAAGACCGCTCTGATACCTGTTAGTCATCAGTATTTTTTATTACTTGTAGATGACTATAGATTGGTTCTAGATTTCTAAAAACAACATTCTTTGAATATTGTGGGTTTTAGAAATCTCACTGCCTTCATTATCCTTATGGAAAATTTTTCACTATTCTACCATTTTTCCATTCCATGGTCACCATCCACTCCTAAAGGACTCCTTATGGGCTTGTGCCACTCATATCCATCCTTTTTTCCCACCTATAACCTCATTACTATGTTTTTCCCTTGCCCATCACACCACTTTCCTTCTAGGGTTACCAATCAGCCTATTCCTTCCCATGTTCACCAGGTTCCTCAAGCATTGATGGTCTCAAAAATATCTCTGTAGGCTCTTTAGATAAATCAAGTACATTGGATTTTGGATCCTCAATACACCACTTTGTTAATACTCTGTGTTTACACTTGAAGACTCCAAGCCAATTTTCAGTCAAAGGATCCTCCAACTAAGTCAATAGGGTTTTTCATATGATCCAAGATCAATCATTGGTGTTTCAGAGACTATTTTTCTTTGTTAGAATATGGTTCATAGGTCTTGAAATGTTGAGATATGGTTATTCAAGAAAATATCTTAAAGTATCCAAAGCAGACTACCTTGTCATATTCAAGTTCTACAAAGGGTAAATGTAACTTGGCACTTCTGCAGGAATGTTAAGAGGTCAATTAGCAAAAGAAATTGATAAGGTAAATGGTATGTTGCCAAAGGAAGACATCTTCTAGCAAGGAAGACATGAAGCACTTAGTCTTAAGAGGAATTAGCGTTTTTGAGCTTTATTGGGCCAACATTGTGCCAAGCAGGTATCAAATGTAGAAATGACCATGGAGGAGGTACACCAAGAAACCAAACATGAAGAGAAGTTTTTGAAAAATTAGAGATGAAATAAGGAAAAAGGTGAGGTGAACTAGATAGAAATGAATGAACTTGAAAGGGATATAGAGAACTTAGAAGGCAACACTGATAATTGTTTTCAAGCATTGAAAACACCTAGGGTTTTTGGAAAGTGGCCAAAGAAGGTGAAATGATAAGTTGAACTCCATGATGATAGCAAAGGGATTCTGAAGATATCAATGTTTGTAAAGATTCCAAACTAGTTCAAAGAAGTTTTTCATGACAAAAATGATCAAAAGATAGTTTAAGCTCCATGGTGTAGGTAAAAGGACTGTGAAGGTGCCAATGTATGGAAGCATCCTAAAAAGTTGCCAAGCTCAACCTCTCATGCCTCAAGATCAGTGAGAAAGGGAAAAACAATGTTTTCAAGTCACCTACAATCAAAAGAGTCAAAAAGGGTAAAAACATGATAAAAAATTCATAATGCAAGAAAGAGAGGGTTTTGAGGGTACTGCCATAGGAAATCATCCCAGAGGTGTTCTAATGAGCTTATCATGAGAAAATGAGAAAAGGGGAAGTAAAATTCATCCTTTTAGAAAACCTGCATACAAACAGTGTAAAGTTGTTAGTGAGAAAAGGTAAGAAAGACAAGTTAAATACTATGATGAAAAACATAGAGAGCTTTGAGGATGCTACTGTATGCAGCCCTCCAAAAAGACATCAAGTGAATATGTAAACTCTCGAGGAGCAAAAAGAAGCCAAGTCAAGGTTTTTAGTCACCTACAAAGAAAAGTGTTAAAAGACATTAAAAAGAGCCAAAAGGAGTCAACCTATGACTTAGGCAAACCTGCAAGCAAAATTTCAAAAGGGGTGATGAGAAAGGAAAAAAAAGAAGTCACTTTGAAAACATTAGAGAGTGGGTTTGTGAAGCTAAAAATTAAATCATTTGAGCCTATAAATGGTCACCTTACACTTCAAGCAAGTTATTGTTTCCTTGAAAAAAGTTGAGAGCACTCAGGAGAAGAGAAAGTTCAAGTTTCAGGTCAAATTCGAGGAAGTTTTGTGGTGTTGCATGCTTAGTTTGGCACTGCGTGCCTGGAGTCGGGCATTGCGCCCTTGGCGAAAACTCCCGTGAAAATTTCTTCGGCGCTGCGTGCTTGCCTGATCTCGCTCGACAGACCCGGCAAAAGGAACTTGATGCTGCGCTCCTGGCACAAGGTGCTGTGCCTTTGACCGAACCGACCCACCATTTTCTTGGGCATTGTGCGCTTGGCTAGGAGGGCCTCCTACACCCTGCGAACCCTCAAATAAACTCAATATCTCTTCAAGATGCCTCCAAGGTTTCTTCAAATGCTGGTGAGGGTAAGTACAGGACATCAACTCCTCTTCAAGATTTTTATTATCATTTGATTAAAGGAATGGAACCCTAAGAAGATAACCTAAATTCCATGCTTAAACATCACTGTTTAAAACATTTCTCCATCTGCATGCCAAGAAGACTAGTGATAGCCAGAAGGGTACATTGTTGAAAGTTGTTCATTCACCTAAGGTTGTGCCAACACTCACCCAATTCCTTCATAAGCTCTATCCCTTACACTACAAAAAAATTGACATCACATGCCCTCCTTCATCTCAAATTTCATCAATGCTAGGGTTTCAGAGGCAGTGTTGTTAAAATGTCAAGAGAAGGGGACAATGGTAGTGAAGGAGAAGGCCAAATTCCAAGGAGGCATCAACATAAAGGTGGGAAGATCAATATATTTGAACCTCCAAACATAGATGAGCTGATGGCCTCTCCCATGAATGTTTCATGTTTCTAGAATGTGGGATTTTTTTATTTTTGTGAAAGGGCACAATAGGTCCAAAGTCACCCTAAGTTAACTAGACTTTTCATTACTAACTTGCATGACAAGCAAGTTAACCTTTCAGGGGTAACCTTTGAGCTTTCTACAGATGCTATTGCCAATGCCACAGCATACCTAGTGTAGGAGAGAAATGGTTAAAAAAAGCTAGCCTAGACATAAGCTACTATGAACCCTATTTAAAACCAAGGTACAAAGACCACTGCAAATCCATGTTTCCTTTCTCACATTTTCTGGAGAGATATGCACCTTTGATGAGAATTATCATGAAATATTTTACATGTGAGGGAAGGTTCTCTAGGCTTTACTCCTATCACATTAGGCTACTTATGCACTTTACTAGGGTTAAGATGTTGCACCTACCCTATTACCTCTATAGAAGCATTGACAAAATGTTCTATATTGTACAAAAGAGAGACTACCCTCAACAGATGCAAAGCTTATTTCATCACTCTTTGATTAAGATGGTTGTGTTTCATCAATTGCAGCAGAAGGGCATTCCATGGGAGGTTTTCATTGCCCATGAGGTATTCACAAATCCACAAGGCCAACAACAGCAAGATTCCCCTTCATCTTCTCATCCTCCCATTACTCCATCCACTCACACTCCATCACCACATGATGACTCTTCCACCTCACCATCCACACATATTCCTTCACCTCAGGACAACCCTCCTTCATCAACCTCTCACAATGCATCAGACAATGAGGGAAATGAAAATGAGAAATCAAATGAAAATGAGGGAGAGGGTAATGATGAATCAAGCAATAATGAAGAAGAAAACAGTGAAGAAGAGGATAGTGAGGATGATGAAAATAAGGTTGATGACAGTAAGGAGGATATCAGCAATGAGGCAGAGGTCAGTGATAAGGCAGAGAGCATGGAAACAAAAGGAAATGACGATGATGGAGATGATAAGGCAGAGAGCAAGGAAACTGAACTATCTTCATTTCAGGAAGGAGTGCAACAACCAACTTGGGTTGATGCAATGGTGGAGGAGTATGACTCCATTTTCAAGAACAATGCATGGGAGATTGTACCAAGACTGGTCAACAAATCAGTGGCTAGATCTAGATGGATCTACAAGTTAAAGCAAGAATTCGATGGGAGTGTGGATAAATACAAGGCCATATTTGTGGCCCGAGGATTCTCACAGATTGAGGGGATCGATTATGATGAGACTTTTGTACTTGTTGCAAGGTACTCTTACATTAGATCCATACTTGCACTCTCATCATAGATGGGTTGGCTCATTCATCAGATGGATGTGAAAATTGTGTTTCTCAATGGGATCACTGAGGAAGAAGTGTACATAGAGTGGACTGAAGGTTTCAAGATCTTGAACAATGAGTTGTATGTGTGTCGACTCAAGAGAGCACAGTATCGGCTGAAGCAAGCACCTTGTGCTTGGTACACTCAGATAGACAACTATTTCACTTGACTGGGATTCACCAAAAGTGAAGCAGATGAAAACTTGTACGAGATTGTGGTTGAGGGTAAGCTATTGATTATTGTTCTTTATGTTGATGATCTAATTTTGACCGGTGATGAGAAGCTGATACACTCATGCAAGGAGGATATTGCAAGGGAGGTGTTCGAAATGAAGGACATGGGACTCCTTCATTATTTCCTTGGCTTGGAAATATGGAAACGGGATGGTGAAATTTTTGTGTCTCAATGTGTCTCAAGGCATGTACGCCAAGGAGATACTGGGTAAGTTTCACATGGAGAGATGCAAACCCTTGGATAGTCCTCTTCCAGGAAATTTTAGGAAAGAGGATGCTACTTCGGGAGAGGTAGTGGATGCTACTGTCTTCAAGCAGTTAGTTGGTTCACTGATGTATCTAGTGAACACCAGACCAAACATTTTCTATGCAGTTAACCAACTAAGTCAAGCTATGGTTAAGCCTACTAAGATCTTTTGGAAGGCAGGGAAGCATCTCTTGAGATGCTTGAGGGTCACATGAGAGTATGGTCTATGGTAGAGACAGACATAGGGAGTGAAGCTTCAAGGCTTCACGAATGCAGATTGGGTAGGAAGTCCATCAAATAGAAAGAGCACATCAGCAAGGATCTTCAGCATAGGATCGACAACAGTTTCTTGGTACATCAGGAATAAGTGATATGTGGCACTCAGTTCAGCGGAAGAAAAGTACATGGCAGCAAGTCAAGCTGCATGTGAGGCTATCTGGATGAGAAATATCTTGGTTGGTTCTCAGATGGATCTGACAATGATACATTGTGATAATCATAGTTGCATTAAAATCTCAATTAATCATTTGTTTCATGATAAGTCCAAACACATAGATAACTGGTACCATCATCTCAAAGATTGTGTGTAGAGAAGAATAATGATGCTTCAGTACATTCCCATGGAATATCAGGATGTAGAAATTATATAACTTATGTGTTATATATCCAAGATTCTCCTGATCACACACTATTTTAACTTCATGCACAATACAAAATCTATTCCACCATTGATCATCACATGCGGAAATTAATTCAATTGCAATGCACACATGAAACCATAAAAATTCACACACATTAACACAGTTGTTTTAATGGGAAAGCCTGAAGCTGAAAACCCCAACTATCTATATATAATATATGTCACAGAGATCATGTAACAATCCTCATACAAAGCTGATCATATCAAGCTCTCAGTACAATACAATCACTACACACTAATTAGGTCTGATCTAGAAAATCCATGCACCGATCTCTGCCACCTACTAGCCTACCTCTACTATGTAATCCTTGCTGAATAATGGCTCTGACTAAACTCGTATCCACCTGGCTTGCACTGCGCAATCCTCATTGGCATCTCCACTGAGTTTTTGGTGCAAACAATGCAACACTATAGTCACAACTAATAGTCATCTTGCCCTTTCACCTATCTCTCCACTGGTCTCCACTGAAACTGTCCATGCACTGTAGTTAACTGCTGTATTATTTAGTTGATTAATGAGTTAATATTTAGTGAATTAATTAATAATTAATTCACACCACTCTCACTAGTGTATCAATCAGTTAGACTAGATACAACTAGCTCAACTGTATCTAGCTGAGTTAAATTGAACACAACTCCACCAAGCTCTGTCACATGAGTTCTAACTGAATTCCTCCATGCATTAGCTCCAGTAAACCCTCAGGAATAGCGTAATTCCTTCTGTCAGCTCCTGTGCCACATCTGTGCACTTAACTGAAGTGCTCCAAGAGAATAAGATAAAGTTTAGAGTCCAAATATTATTAAGAGCTAATAATATTTGACATATCTATTTTTAGACTGTCAATCTAAAAATAGATTCCGCCCAATATGTATAAAAATAGAAGTCCATCTATTTTTCCAACTTGACCAAAGATCCACAAATAGCATCTTGCAACTCATAGAATATGATCGACATGTCTAAAAATAGACATAGTCTAAAAATAGACTTGCGCCAAAAATAGCCTGCGGGCCCACTTAGTGAAGGCGACTCTTTTCACTAAGCTCATAATTTTGTTGAATCTCAACACTCCCTCTCAACAAGATAGGGATTATCTGCCACCCCAATCCTGTCTCTATGGTATTCGAATTTTCTCCTGGTGAGCGCTTTCGTCAGAATATCAGCATTCTGATCCTCCGTAGGAATGTAAGAAAGCAACATGATCTTCCGCTGCACACAATCTCTGATATGATGGTACTGGATGTCAATGTGTTTATATCTATCATGAAATACTAGATTAACCGAGATTTTAATGCAACTCTGATTATCACAATATATCACAGTAGGATCTAAGTGTGAACCGAACAACCCGACTAGGATCTTCCTCATCCATATAGCCTCGCATACAGCCAAACTTGCTGCCATGTACTCGGCCTCCGCTGAATTGAGTGCCATGGATCTCTGTTTCTTGTTGTACCAAGAAATTGCTGTAGACCCGATACTGAAAATCCCTCCAGATGTACTGTTTCTGTTCGTTGGGCTCCCTACCCAATCTGCATCCATGAAGCCATGCAGCTTTACCTCATCTAACTGTCTGTACCACAATCCATATCTCGATGTGCCTTTGAGATATCTCAATACATGCTTGCCTGCCTTCCAAAAGAGCTTGGTAGGCTTAAACATAGCTTGTGAAAGTTGGTTAACAGCATAGCATATGTCCGGTTGTGTATTGACTAGATACATGAGCGAACCAACCAACTGTCGATAAATAGTGGCATCCACTACCTCTGCCGATGTAGCATCCTCTTTCCTCCAACCACCAGGAAGAGGAGTGTCGATAGGCTTGCAACCTTGCATGTTGAACTTCTCCAGTATCTCCCAGGCATACTTGCCTTGAGACATAAACAGTCCACCCTTCCGCTGCTAAATTTCCAATCCTAGGAAATAATGAAGGAGGCCCAAGTCCTTCATCTCAAAATCCTTTGCAAGATTTGCCTTGCATGAGTGTATCAACAGTTCATCACCTGTCAGTATCAAATCATCTACATAAAGTACAATGATCAGCAACTTACCCTCCACCACAATCTTGTATAGGTTCGGATCCGCCTCACTCTTGGTGAATCCAAGTCCGGTGAAATAACTGTCTATCTGTGTGTACCCAGCATGAGGTGCTTGTTTCAGCCCATACAACGCTCTTTTGAGCCTGCACACATGCGACTCGCTGCTGAAGATTTTGAAATCTTTAGGCTGCTCTATGTACACCTCCTCCTCAATGACTCTGTTGAGGAACACAGTCTTCACATCCATCTGATGAATGTACCAACCCATCTGCACTGAGAGAGCAAGGATGCTATGTATGGAAGAATACCTTCGGACAGGTGCAAAGGTTTCTTCATAGTCAATCCCCTCGATCTGTGAGAAGCCCCGGGAAAATAATCTTGCCTTGTACTTCTTGACGCTCCTGTCAGCAGCTTGTTTCACTTTGTAGATCCATCTCGAACCTACCACTAATTTCCCTTCCAGCCTTGGGACAATCTCCCATGCACTGTTTCTGACAATCGAATCATACTCTTCCACCATGGCATCTACCCATGCAGGGTCCTCCACAGCTTCCTCAAAAGAAGATGGTTTTGTCACGATACACTATCTCATCAGAGCCATGTATCCAATATATCGGTCAGGTGACTGTCTTTGTCTGCGCTGTGATGTAGGTGCTCCTACATTCCACGCTGCATCAAGATTCAGTCGCTCAGTTTCTGTAGTGCACTTCCACCCTCTGATGTTTGGCGCTGCATGAGTGGTTTCTTCCACTCCATGAACCTCCTCTTGTGGCTGATCCACATCCTAAGGCTCATCTTTAGGAACTAGTAGCTCCTCATCTGCATGCAAGTGTAGCTCCCTCTCAAGTGATAAATTCATGGCTTTCTCCTCATGAAATTTGATATCCCGCTGCACAACAGTCTTCTGAATGTCTGGAAAATACACATGATAGTTGTGGGGTGTTTCTGTGTGCCCCACAAATATCCCAACCTCTATGGTCGGCTACAGCTTCTTCCTGGCATCCTTCATCACATGAATGTAAACAGTTGAGCCAAAAATCTTCAAATGATAAATACCAGGCTTCTTACCAGAAAACGTCTCTTCAGGTGTACTCATGCCAAGTACTCTATGAGGACAACGGTTTTAGACATAAACTGTAGTGTTACATGCTTCTACCCACAAGTGTATGGGAAGGCCCTGATCATGCAACATCACCCGTGCAGCACCCATGATCGTTCTGTTCTTTCACTCCGCGACCCCATTCTGCTGTGGGTTATGAGGCGCTATGAGCTCTCTTCGAATTCCTTCTGCGCTGCAAAATTATTTAAATTCACCAGAGATGAATTCACCACCATTATCGCTCCTTAGAGCCTTCACCTACTTCCCTGACTCTTTCTCAACCAGTGCCTTAAACTCATATAACTTTGAGAATGTCTCGCTCTTCTTCTGCATGAAGAAGATCCTACACTTACGAGAAAAGTCATCAACAAATATCACACAATACCTGTGCTTTGTTGTCGAAGCTACTGAGAAAGGTCCACACACGTCTGTGTGAATTCTCTCAAGGATTGTCGTGGTGCGACTATCGTTCTCATGAAAGGTGGCTTTCACAAATTTTTCCAAAGTACATCCCTTTCACTGATCTGACTGTGCAAGTGTACCCTAGGGAAGCCTGGTAGAAATCTGCTGCAAAATTTTCAAAGCACCATGGTGAAGATGGCCCAATCTCCTGTGCCACAATTCGCCCTCATCTCGGCTCACCACTCCTTCTCCTTTGCCTGCCATTGCTGTGCAGCCATCTACCTGCAATTGATAAAGGTTCTTAACTCGAACCCCTATCCTCCGAGTTTCACTAGTTGCTTTATTGTGCAAGAAATCCTTTCCCTCACTAAAGACAACATCATATCACTTGTCTTCCAACATCGCCACAGAGATCAGATTCTTCTTCAATCCTGGAACATGCATGACATCCTTCAAGATGAAAGGTTTTCCAGACTCCCTCTCAAAGGAAATGGTCCCGATACTAGTCGCATTGTATCTACCATCATCGCCCATCTCGATGTGCACTCCAAGATCTTTCTCATCCAGATCAGTAAACAAATATTTGTCTCCGGTCATATGGAAAGACACACCACTGTCAAGAAACCACACTGATCCCATCACACTTGAAACCAAGCATGCGATCAGTGAAAAATATAGCTCAAAATGCGAGGCTAAGGCCTCTCCAGCTGCAGATCCAACATCCTGCTTATTTTTCTTCTTTTGTGGACAATTAGTGGCATAATGTCCATGTTGGTGACAGTGAAAGCACTTCACCTTGGAAAAGTCCTGCTTCTTGCCTTTTGCACTGGATTGAGAAGGATTTTCTTTCCCTTCCCTTTCCTTGCTTTGGTAGCCAAAGCGCAATTTTCTTCATCTTCATTCTTTGATGAAGATCCATCCCTGGTACCCCTCCTTATCTCCTCCTGGACAAGATCTGACCAAAGTCGCTCCCATCCTGGCAGTTTCTCCCGACCATTAACAGAGTCCTCGTAGCTATGCCAACTCTTCAGAAGCCCAAGGAGAGTCAATCTCACCAAGTCCTCTTCATCTAATGTAACCCCCACGCTTCCCAGCTCATCCCTGCACTGGACAAACTTCGTGAGGTACTTGGGTATACTGTCACCTTTCTCCATTTTTATTTTCCTGAGTTTGTCTTTAAGCGCCAACTTCCTATGGTCGCTTCTGCTTTGGAACAAGTCTGTCAAAGCTTTCCACATCAAGAATGGTGAAGATTTACCATGAAGGCTGGACACAATGTGATCCTTCACACCTTCCAACAGAATTCTTCGACACTTTGTTGTCTTCTTTTGCCACGCATCAAGTGTGGCAGCATCGCTAGAAGCAGGTTTTGGAATTTCTGCATCTATGAACTCCTTCAACCCATTATCATCCAACACCACCTCCATCCTATCCTTCCATGCAATATAATTCAAGTTTCCCTCAAGGGCATACTCCAATCGCAATCCGTTGAAAGACATTTCAATGAATGCTCAACTTCAACAACAAGAAAACACTGCAAAAAATTCGAATTCCACCAGCACAAAACTCAACTATTTCAATAATTGCAATCTACTCCAATGATCAACTGCTCTGATACCATGTATAAATTATATAACTTATGTGTTATATATCCAATATTCTCCTGATCACATACTATTTTAATTTCATGCACAATACAGAATCTATTCCACCATTGATCATCACATGCGGAAATTAAATCAATTGCAATGCACACATGAAACCATAAAAATTCACACACATTAACACAGTTGTTTTAATGGGAAAGCCTGAAGCTGAAAACCCCAAATATCTGTATATAATGTATGTCATAGAGATCATTTAACAATCCTCATACAAATCTGATCATATCAAGCTCTCAGTACAATACAATCGCTACACACTAATCAGGTCTTGTCTAGCAAATCCATGCCCCAATCTCTGCCACCTGCTAGCCTGCCTCTACTGTGCAATCCCTGCTGAAGAATGGCTCTAAATGAACTCGTATCCACCTGGCTTGCACTGTGCAATCCTCATTGGCATCTCCACTGAGTGTGTGGTGCAAACAATGTGTTGAGGAGGTAAATCCCCTCTGCGGACAGAGGCGATCCCTACTAGCCCAGCAGGGGTCTAGCAACAAACAAACAATGTCATGACGCAGGTTCCTAATTACGAATGAAAAGGCTGGAGATAGAAGCCTACCTGGATTCCAACGCTAGGATCTGAAGAAGAAGCGTCCCCGTTCCTCAAGCTTGGCATATCACAATCCCTCCACGATCTCCGCGGATGAACACCTGCACATGGAAGAAACGAATAGATACAAGCATAGAAACTAGCATACGTAACTAAACATCAGTCAGAAAGGACATTACTCGCATTATCATGATGGAAAACGGAGTGGAACCATAATCATAATCATCTATTAAATAACCAGCGAAGAAATATTACAACCAAGTTCTGACGTCGCGGTCTCCTTCGGATGGGTCTCCAGTAGTCCACGTCTCGCAAAGCTTGCCAAGGAAAGGGAAAACCTCTCCAGAGTCTCGTGACAATGGTCTCCTTACTTGAGTCAGCCTTAAGGGAAAGAGAGGGTGCTTTACAACACAAAGGCTCTTGGGAATATGGAGATTCAGAGCTTAGGCCCTTCAAGACTAGCTTGCCATTGATTTGAGCAAGCTTTTATAGATGGGGAAGGAGGAGTTGGGATCCCTATTATTATGGGATTGGCCCTATCACCAAGGAAGGTTCTATGGGAGGTGGAAAAACCACTTCCCTCCATAGAACTCCCGCAGCCAACCTCCCAACTCAAGATAGGTGATGGTTTATGAATTTGTTAGAACTCAACTTCCGCCATCCTTATTTAAAAAACAACTCCCAAATTGGGTGGCGCGACTACGGCTCTATTACAGAGCGCCAAGTGGCGCGACCCCTTTGCAGTAATTTCTCCATTGGCGCGAGGACTGAACTGCTTGCCCGCGCCAATGCCAAAAGGGATGTTTTTCATGACTTTTGCAAGGAGATGTCTCAAGGGAAAATGAAGCTCATGTTCAGAGGGATGCATTGATGATGATTTCAAGGCATGACAATGTTCACAGGTCACAGAATGGGTCCTCCATTGTGCGGGATGGGGAATGGTAAGGACGGTGACAAATTACTGTGTAACAAATGCCCCCTAAAGTATGAGGCCCGAGAGGGAGAGGGGTGAAATGCTTTACGAGAACACGTCCAACTGAAAGCCCGCCGTCGGAAAACTTGCGCAGAAAGATACAACTGATATCTCAAGTACATGATGTATAAGTGGTATGGACACAGCCATCCGAAACAGAGTATGCTATAATCTGGATCCAGGGTATGGGCGCAGCCATCCAACTAAGATCAAACAAATAGACTCAGGTATGGTCGCAGCCATCCAATCAATGAGTCATGTACATAATGATAATAATCCACAATCGCAGCCTGGATTACAACAGACACAATCCAGGGTCTTGCGCTCCATCTCGACCCAACAGAGTACAAGTTCAAGCATGCGAATATGTGAGCTGAAGTCGAACATGCAAGAACATCATCGGATTACCAGCCAATGATGAAAGCTGTTAACCGACGCGAGAGAAACCACCAATAATGACAATGGTCCTCAAGGTACTACAGGTACAATCTACGGCGTGCGAATGAATGAGTTGACGTCAAACACCCGCAGAATCACTCGATCGGAGGCCAATGATGTAAACCTCTCGTCGAATGCGACGAACCTACCATTGAGGCATGCAGGCTCCAAGGTACCATAAAGAGTCTCTAGATCAACTTCTTGGATAATGAGTTGATGTCAACAGGAAGTGATCTTGATCGAAGGTGGGCCATAATGATTCCCACATCATCGACACGAGACAGAGGAACATGATGTTTTGTTGTGAATCAAGATCGTATGAGAAACAGGGGAAGGTTGATACTTGCAGAGGCCAACTTCTCTTGAACACATAAACGGCACGACAGTGGACTTGGCAGTATTTGACATCAACGGATCAGAGGTCATGGTGACGAGGCAGTGAACAGATGAGAGGTCAAAAGAGATTACCCAAACCCATGGAGGCAAAGTGAAGCAATGAGATGAGATGTCCCCAACCTGACACAGATGCAGACAAGTGCCATGTTCAAGAGCGACATACTGCCGACGACAACGACGATGGTTCCATTTTCCCCCACCATTTCTGGCGAGTACCCCAATTATTTTTAATAACAATCTTGAAGGGGATAGCATATGCTTGTGATATAAGTCCGCCCTTCGGGCGAATCCATCCTGGTGCATTTAACGAGTCCCAGGAAGGAGAAACTCGGAGAACGTCATTTCGACTAGATCCAATGTCATCAGGGTTTAACGAGTCTGACAAAGGAAGAACTCGGCGTCTTTTCATGTTTAGAGAGTTTGAAAAGACAGCAGAAAAGAAAACTCCACAGGTCCCTTTTCGTAAATAGTTCCCCGGATCCGAAAAGGTAGAAAACAATATCCGGGAAAACCTCCTAGTCGCGATAGGCTAGGGTATTCCTTTTTCGTAATCAATCCATCCCAGCCCGAAAAAGGGTTAAACTTATACTGGGTGAATGTCGATTCGTATCCATTTTAACGAGATCGAAACGACGAGGGCCTCGGCGATCTTTTCATATTTAGAGAGTCAGAAAAGAGCTGAAAGATGACTCCAGAGTGACTTTTTCGTGTTTTTACCGAGTCCGAAAAAGTATAAAATACAACTCGTGTCCATCTTTTTAAGTCGCAAAAACCTGCTGCTGCACATACCAAGCAAGCGTAAAACCCATTTTCGACATAATATATGCAAATATTTGATAAAAATAACTTTTAAAACTCATTTAATGTCGAAAAAGTTATAAATATGTCTAATTGGTAAAAATAAAATTACTTTTACTATTTACCTTGGTAGAAAACAACAGTGGTCCATTTGGAGCAGAAATCTTCGTCGACGATTGCGACCAATCTAGGCAACCATTCAGCTTCTTGTCTGTCACAGGTAAAAGGCGCTCCTTTGCTCTACAGTTTCATTCATTTTTTAATGATTTTCCCTTAAAAATCAGTCTTGCATGGGCATTTTTAAAATTTTAGGGCCGGGCCCATTGGCGCGGGTATCGGGCACGGACCCGCGCCAATGAGCTCTTTTTACTAAAGGGCTCGCGCCACATGGCGCGACTGTTAGCAAAACAGCCGCGCCAGCGGCCGAACCTAAATTTCCGCCCAAAATTTCGACATTTAAATCAAATTTCTTGAAATTTGAAGCTCACCAAAGATCTAATCAGGGGTTTTTGACCATGTGAATGCAGATAATCACTCAAAATGGCAATCGAATGGAAGGAACGAGAGCACGGAGACGAGGATGAACAGGCCATGCAAAGCCAAGCTTGCATGAACGCACTTAGAAACTGTGGATTGAAGAAGTTCTTCCTCATGCCATGTTTACGAGCTCAGCCCGAGCTCCTCCAATATCTAATCAGCATCTGGGATGAAAACGAACAAGTGTTAAGGCTACGAGACCAGGTGTTAGAGTTGGAGGTCGCTGATGTTTATTTCATTACCAGATTGTCCCGCAGAGGTCCAATCCCTGTATTGACCGGAAGCAGACCATCTGGGGAAAAGATGGAACAGGTAATGGCACGGGTGTGCCGAGGGGCACAAACAGGATCAGGAAGCAAGAAGGTGGATATCTCTACCATCCCAGACCTAGCACTGAGAGTAGTTCTCCATACCATTACGCGGGCTGCTGGGTCGCAGGCTCCGCACGAGGCCACGAAGACCCAACTCCTGTTGGCCTCAGAATGCATGGGTCCCCTACTGTTCAACTGGGCAGAAGCAGTAACTATCAACATGAAAAGGCAGCTCACAAAGTGCAAACAGGGGAAACTAAAACAATTCGGGTATGGTTCCATCTTGGTATCGTTCATTCTGGAACGCATACCAATCTTCCAGGGCCAAGGGGCCGCAGTGGCGAGTCCGATACCACGAGAGCCACGAATGGCTCGCTGGGCAGCACTGATGCCCAGATCTGGAGGTGGCCAACAGATGTCCCGGAGGCCAGAGTTCTTTAGGTGGCTACGGCGCCAACTGATCGTCGTGGAAGATTGGCCCTATTCGGGAACTGACTTTACCGGGGACCCAGATCTCCCACTACCAGAAGGAGATGACTGGGACGAGGAGCTGGGTAAGACCTCATATTTTTGATTTTATGTTTATATGCTTTTTTTTTGTTAATACACATTCGTCTTAACACAATTATATATGCATGCAGATGTAGGACCTGAGAGACCAGCCGGGATGTCTCCTATCTCCCGGAGGACACAACTCGCCCCTGAGATCCAGAACCTCGAGGGGATTGCCCATGGGATCCCAGACTATGCCCGACTATCAGACGTACCGATGGCATACCAGCGCCACACGGTGGGAGTTCCGAACCGGATCCACCGAATCCTGAGGCGCCTAGTGCGCGCAGTGACATGCTATCATGAGCACCATGCGGATTAGTCCTTAGGGTCTATGCCACACCTATTTTTGAGAGACACAGTGTCTCAGGATGTATTAAGACAATTATGTATATTTTTTGAGTTTTATGTGACACTCTCTATGTAAACATTTCGATATCTATATATATACATATCTATTTCTGGATGAGTCTTTCTTTACATGTGATGATGATTATAAATTGCGCAAATGTCTGTCTAATACCAAATTTGCTACTGCATCTGTTAATGTATTCAAATGCCTAGGTATATGATGATATGTAATGTAGTCAAAATTCCTTTCCAGTAATCGAATACGCAAATACAGACGTAAGATGGACGGGTTCCTTACCGAATAGTGTCCGTTCAGCTGTAACACTACAAGTTGTGAATCTAGATACACGAGCAATTCACGGATACCAAGGTTTACTGCCTCAGTTAATAATTCCAACACGGCGCTATATTCCGCGATATTGTTCATGGTACGCCCTAAACACACACCTTGCAGGTCAATCAACTCACCAGCAGGATCGTAAATTACCCAGGCTGCGGAAGACAGATTCCTGGTACTGCGGGAGGCACCATCCGCGAAACCAACAAATGGATGAATAGACATCTGCACAACCAGGAAGACCCAATCAGGAGAAAGATGTTTACAAATCACACCACACTATGCACACAAATGACAATCACACACCTATGTACACACACCACACCAAGAAATCACTTCAGGCGTAGTACTTTTTAAGGTACAACCCATTCCTGGGCTGCGCCAGCGGAACTCCTTCGTAATCTATAAGCTCGTAGGCCCCATTTTTCAAAACGCGTTTTACTATATAGGGACCGTGCCACATAGGCTAGAGTTTACCGGCTCCAAGCTTATCATGTGCCTGATCGTACAAGAGAACGAGGTCTCCTTCAATGAAAGAACGAGGGGAAACAATTTGATCAAAATGAGTTTTGACCCTCTTCTTTTGTGCTTCGATGATCAAAGCAGCTAGTCGACGGGTTTCATCCAATCGTTCGAGATACAGAAGACGTTCTTCCTCAGGGGAGGTATCCGGTAATAGCTCCACAGCTAATTTAAGCGAAGGAATTTCGCATTCAACCGGCAGAGTAGCTTCCAGACCATACACCAATTGGAAAGGTGTGAACCCGGTTGCACTCTTAGCAGATGTTCGGTATGCCCAGAGAGCTGAGAACAGTTGGAGATGCCAACTGGATTTATGAATCCCAATTGTTCGCTGAAGCATGGTGACCAAGACCTTGTTCACCGCTTCAACCTGACCATTCGCTTGAGGGTAGTATGGTGTTGAGCTGTCGTGACGCAAGCCCAACGCTGCAGTCAGCTCCGTCATCATGTAATCACGGAAATGAGTACCATGATCAGTGACGATGGCTTGAGGAACCCCGAATCGTGCGATAACATGGTTGAATATAAATGAAGCAGCCGTTTTCCCGTCAGCAGCTAGTGTAGGCATCGCCTCGGCCCACTTAGTGAAGTAGTCGACGGCGACAATGATATACGCATGCCCCCCGGCCGAGTGAGGGTTACATGTCATAAAATCCACGCCCCATTTCGCAAAAGGGCCGACGGTAATAACGGGATGCAAAGGCAATGGCGGCGCGTGCATCTTGCGCTGAAAAATCTGGCACGGATGGCATTTACGGACTGCAGTGATACAATCCTTGAATATGGAAGGCCAGAAATAACCTGCCCGCAGAATCTTCTGGGCAGTAGCATACCCGGACATGTGTCCGCCACAGGCGCCACTGTGGCAGTCATTCAAGAATTTCTCAGCCTCTTCCAAGGTAAGGCATCGTCGGAGCACCGAATCTACTCCAATACGATATAAGGTATCTCCTACGATACGGTAGGGTTGGGACTGGTGCCGAATCCGACGGCGGGCAACTTTATCCAACTCAGACCGAAATGTCGCGGTCTGAAGATACACTATGATGTCACCGTACCAAGGATCACGAGTATCAATAAGAAACAGCGTTTCGTCCGGTATATGATCTTCTGAGTGTGAAGGAACAGAATCTGTAGGGAGAGAACATATCAAATCCGCGAAGACCGGTGATTTAGTTGACTTGGCAGTGGTGAACTCCAAGTCAAACTCCTGCAGGATGACGATCCATTTGGAGTACTTGCCCCCTAGTAATTGTCTAGAAAGAATATACGTCATAGGGTTGCAGTCTGAAACCACTGTTATCGTGCGCAAAAGGATGTAATGGCGAAAGCGTTGTACGGCATGCACTGCTGCTAAGGCCAACTTCTCGACATGTGCATAACGCGTTTCCGGGTCGAGAAGGTTTCGAGATAGGTAATAAACGACATGTTCGTCACCGTTCTCGTCATCCTGCACCAAGACCATGGCGATGGTGCTTAATGCGGCGGCTAGATACAAAGTAAAGTCGCGGTGGTAGTCCGGAGGACGAAGCAGCGGAGCATTGACTAGCAATGTCTTAAGCTTCTCAAAGGATTCCTGAGCAATTTCGTCCCAGTGAAAGGGAACATTCTGCTTTAACAAACGAGTGAATCCTTTGGCCACCTCGGCATAATTCGGGATAAAGTGCCTAAGAAAATTCGCTTTCCCTTGTAGACTCTTTAACTGATACAGGGAGGAGGGTGATGGGAGATTTACGATGGCCTCAACCTTTAGAGGGTCAAGGCGAATTCCGTCTTTCGAGACTATAAAGCCTAAAAGACGGCCATAATCAACGCAGAAGACGCACTTATGAGGGTTGAGCCTGATATTGTAGCGTCTGCAACGAAGGAATATCTGGCGGAGATGCTCAGGATGGTCCTCTCGCTTACCCGAATGGGCTGGCAAGTCGTCCAGATAAGGCTGGACAATATGGCGAATATCGTGAAAAGCGTAGGACATCGCACGCTGAAACGTGGCACCAGCGTTTTTTAAGCCGAACGAGAGTTTTTTGTACGGGAAAGTGCCCCACGGACAGATGAATGTGGTCTTATGTTGATCCTCAGGTGCAATATTGATTTGGTTATAGCCTGAGAAACCGTCCATTAAGGAGTAGATCTCACTCCCAGCACATTCGTCGATGATCTGATCGATGAACGGAGTGGGATAATTATCCTTAGGACAGGCGCGATTGATATCGCGATAATCCACATAGACTCGAATTGTACCCTGCTTTTTATCAACAGGGACGATATTGGACACCCATTCTGTAAGGGGAATAGGATAAATAAAACCCGCGTTCAGAAGTTTTTCAACTTCTGCCTTGATGGCAGCGACTTTCCGAGGATGCATGGGACGTAGGCGTTGGCGCACGGGTTTCGCACCTGGGTAGGTTGGAATCTCGTGCACGACAATGCTCGGATCAATTCCCGGCATTTCCTCGTAAGACCATGCGAAAACATCTCTGAATTATTTGAAAAGCTCAGTATAGACCTGAATCTCCTTGGGAGAACAGGTCACACGCACATGAATGTTCTCAACAATCCCCGGTTTAACGGAGATGTCGATTGGAACAGTTTGAGTAATGTTACTCAGATTACCCTCCGAAAAGACCTCGTGCATTAAGATCGGTGTTTGAAGAGGAGGGGAAGGAACCTGAGTAGCATAACGCTCCAGACAATCAGACATTGCCCCCAAGCTGGGCATAAACGAGGAGCGATGATGTCCATCGCCCCAGGGCAGCTCCTCAAGAGACATAGTTTCAATGATAGCCTCATCTGAAGGAAAAGTCTCTCTAAGAGGATCAGGTGAATCAGCCTGACCAAGCTAGGGGGATTGTGAGTAGACGTCGAGAGCCATGCTCATCGGAGCATGCTGAGGAGGTGGAGGGTCCGATGCGGCAACAATCTCACAGTAGCTGATCTCTACTGGCGTTAAAGGCATGGATTCTCCAAACTCATATACCTGCTCAGGTGTAGGAATAAGCCAGGGGTCATCAGTCCTGGACAACATGTTAACTTGAGCGGTATTCGGTGGCGGTGCGGGGAATATACCCATGAGAACAGGGTCTTTGAAAAGACCAGGTCCTATGCTGTCTGGGGGATTCGGAATTTGATCCACGTATGGTACGTTGTTCTCAGAGCTAGAGGTGAAAAACGACAACTGATCTACCGTGACAATCTTGCCCTCATGGGGAAACTTAATGAATCGAAAGACAGTAGACGGCACGCAGAGCATGGCATGGGTCCAGCTGCGGCCAAGAAGTATATTGTAGTTGAGCTTAGCGTCAACCACTTCCACTTCCACGTTGACAGTTTTTCCCTGTAATGTGATCGCAAGACTCTCAAGAACTCCCAGGGGTTTAGACTCCCGACCATCAAATGCCTCGAGGGCATTGGGAGATGACGACAAGGCTGGAGAGCCAATGGCCTTCCAGCAGGCGGAGGACATAACGCAAGTAGATGCACCCTCATCTACGACGGCCCTATGAATGTTGAGACCGTTAATCCCGACTTGAATGACCAAAGCGATTTGATGTGGAAGCCGGGGAGTAAAGTTCTCCAGATCAAAGGTGAGAAGGCTCGAATCGGCGGGATCGATACCACCGATGGCAGACAGTAAAGCCTTCCGTTGTGAAGGACAACTTTGAAGAACCTCAAGTGCAGACATGGAACATGGTGCCTGTGCCAGATCCTCAATGATACTGTAATGTTGAGCGGCACGGGCATTTGGATTATAGGAGGATCTCCGAAGAACACCCTTGGGAGGTGGCTTCACAACAGGTTCGAGAGTCGGCTTCTCGATTTCCAACGGACCAGAAATAGGTGGGGGAGGCGGCCCTTCCGCAACTGCCTTCCCGGGTGCCTGTTGCTGACTGTTGTAATCCTTCGATCTCGTAGCGATAGTGATAGGTGCATTAGTCTTCGTCATGAAAACCTGAGACCCAAACGGTGCAGATGGTGACCCCTGTTCGACCATCTGTGTCTGCTGAGATGGAAATGGCTCTTTTAAAACAGCCGGAGTCCCTTTTGAGCCTTTAAGAAGTTGACTAATTTCGGACCGTCATGGACAATCCTTAGTGTAATGGTCACCTTCACAGATGAGGCAAGGGAATTTCGGCTTACGTTGGGAGCCATCCTCAGTTCGAGATTTAGATTCCGGTTTCGGGGCATCAGATTTTGATTTGCCTTTGCCCTTTTTCTTCCCTTTGGAGGATTTGTCCGTAGGATTGGCCTGGACGGCATTCACCTCCGCGGTTTTACCAGAATCGGATGAGGGGGAATGAGCAGAGGTATTGTTGGAAGAATTAGCCTTCTGCTTCCCATTCGAAGACTTCTTCGAATTTTGAGAAACGGAACCAATGACACCATCCACCGTAGGGGTGGGCAGAGCCTTAGTAGTTCCGGGCCGTGGAGCATCAGTCAAGATGTCATAAAGCGTGCCATATTGCGAATAGATAAGATCCAGGTACTGGGCACGCGCGATAGCTTGTTCCTCCATCACAAACGCTCCCATCGCAATATCTTGAGCGATTTTATTCATAAAGGAGGTGGTGAACCAGTGAGTCAAAATCTGATCAGGTATGTGAAACTTGATCAGTCGACGACGGCGCCGCCACTCATGGATGTGATCAGAGATGTGAGTGGCCGTGTCCTGCTTCAGAGAAGACAGGAGGTGCGTCCCGGCCTCATACCGGACCGGTAACTGGAAATGCGTGAGGAAAGCCATGGCTAACGAGTTGAAATCTTGAAAAACACCACGGGATAGCTCTATGTACCACTTAGCAGTAGCTCCTGTTAAAGTACGCTGGAAAAGACGCAGACGAATCGAATCGTCGGTCCAAGAGTTAGACGAACACCAGAGGTGATACGTCATCACATGTGCCTGGGGGTCTTCTCCAGCTTTGCCCTCAAACTTGGGACAGTCACCTGGTATCTTGGTGGGAACCGGAGGCCAATATGGATTATGAGCAATCGGATCATTGGTCAACTTCGAAACGTCCGGCAGTTCCAAGGTAGCCAGGAACGGCAATGGAGGGTTAACTACCATGCCAGTCCTAGGATAAGGTCCGGTACCTGCGTTCCACGATGGTTGTGAATATCCCTGCCCCCATGGGTTCTGTCCCTGAGGATTTTGACCGTAGGGGGCATGGTTCGTATAACCAGACTGATTTGGTTGCTGGTAACCATTGTGTGGGGCTTGATAACCGGGGTTCGGGCCCTGATTAGGTGTCTGCCCTGTATAAGCAGCGTTTCGATTTGGCTGCTGAGCGTAGGTAGAACCGGGTGGAAGAGGATGATACTGAGAGCCTCCAGAGTGTTTATAGTTCAGTTGAGACTGACCATGAGGATAATAACCACTCTGAGGATGAGTAGGTTGTTGATAAGTGGAACCCTGCGGAGCCTGGTACGTAGGGCGCAACTGTTGATTTGGCTGCGGCATTGAATGAACAGGCTGCTGAGCAGAGTGAACTGAATGAGAGGGCTGCCCTGAATGAACAGGTTGACCCGCGTGAGGGGGCTGGCCTGAATGACCAGGCTGGCCCGGGTGACCAGGCGGTGTTGGTTGCGCAGGCTGACCTGGTTGTAAGTGAGCCCCAGGTTGTGCCGAATGGGTCGGCTGGCCTGGAGGCGGAACACCGGGCTGTACCGGATGAGTCGGTTGTCCTGGTGGAGGAACAGGACCAGGTGCTTGCTGGAAACCAGTTTGACCTGAAGCAGAACCATAGGGTGGTCCTGGCTGATATGCAACGTTAGAGACAGCAGGATACTGCGGTTGCATTGGTAAAGATGGCTGGATTTGCCCCCCAGGACCATAGGCCTGTCCCGGTTGATACCCTAGCTGAGGTTGAGCAGGTTGACCAGCAGGGCTATAATATGGTCCTTGCGGATTGTATAATGGCCCTTGCTGGCCCGCAGGGTAGCCTTGGTTGGGCTATCCCTGTGGGTCATACAAATAGCCAGGTTGGCCCGCAGGTTGGCCCTGAAAGGGTTGTCCCTGTGGGTTGTAAGCCTGGTTGTATGGTAAACCTTGAGCATATAAATAAGCCTCAGGAGCAGGAAGGCGCAAAACCTCCCCATGCTCGTCAAACTGACCTGGGAACATATACACGGGAGTGCCATCCTGTGCATAGTGCGAAAAGAAGGATCGATAAGGATCTTGGGGAACTTGTCCAGCTCCGGCGTTCGACTGCTGTAAAAACAACCGATACTCCTCCGGAGAGATATTCTCCGGTATAGCAGTAGCTAGGTAAATGTCTTCGGGAGTTGGCCCAGCCCTAGTAGCAGATGCTGAGACAACAGCAGAAGAGGCAGCCACACAAACAGTGGGCCGAACGGGAACAGAAGTGACGGGCGTCGAAGGGGACACCCCGGGTGTAGTGGCAGCTGGTCTCGACGTGGGAGATGATATCCCCATAGAGGCAGCAGCTGAAATGATCTGACCCAGAGATCTGTATCCCTGTGGCAAAGAAGGATTGGCTGACGATGTGGTAGCCAGCTCGGAACCGTCTCCCTCAAACAATCTACGAGGGATGCGCTGATAGTCATCAGACCCCGGAATTTCCTCACCAGAATCACTCATGGTTGATCCTGCCGTTAAATCACGCAGAAGACGGCGAGGACTAGGAGGAAAGACAACAGCAACAAACGGTGAACCCGATGTAAGAGAAAGGAAATCAGCTCCTAATCTCAATTCAGACACAGGGTCCGAAAAGGGCCAATTGAACTCAACTGGTCCTCCAAAGGGTTGCTCGGCGAGAACCGGTCCCCCGTCAGGAAACTCGGAAACAACAGGCTGATGTGGTTCAACAGAAGGCTCAGAAGCTTCTGAAAAATCGTCCGTGTAAGGACTACCAGTAGACGAAACCGATGGTTCCGCCACCGTGGCAAAAGACTAGAAGAAAAGAGCAAACACACACACGGGCTGAAAATGAGTTAAGACACACGATCAAACGGTCAACAAGCAATGTCTAAATAGGTGTGAAATCGTGGGCGATTAATTTTACCACATTGGAAAGTAAGAAATTCTACCGTTTCATGTTTCAAGAGTCGAGAAACGATAAAAAGATGACTCTATCTCTTTCAGGGTTGACACAAGCGTGAAAGGACAAGCGCTTGACGGTCTTTTCAAGTTTAGGGAGTCAGAAAAGACCAAATGACTGCTCAGGAAAAACTAGGCACAAAGGGTGTACCAAATATCCGTGAACTGCAATATACACCTTGGTTTCAAAAATGAAGCAGAAATCGACCAAGGACTTTCTGTACGTGCAGGTAGTCTCCCCGAATGCTGTGTTCGGTGTATCACGGGTATAGGGCGGCAGACTCGGCTTCCTGTGGATAAAGGATTGAAAACCTATAGGGGTCTCCCTTTATATACGCGACGGTACGGGGAGCACAAGTCCGTGCTAGCGCTGTCTAAAGCCAACAGGCGAACGACAGCTGCTAGGTTTAACGACGCCGGAACACGTCTCTAGCCTAGACCTTCTAAATATGTTTCATTAAGTTCCAATGCTGCCTTAGGTTAATTGAATAAATTTTATAGTTGATCTTCAATTAAGTTTCAATTTCCAGGCCCTATCGTATGTAGCGTCTCGAAAGACTCCTAAATGCAAAGCTATATGCCACAGTGCAACATTTCGTTCGATGAAAACTAATTAGAGAAGAGTTGAGAGCTTTTATACAAACGAAATGAACGGAAACCAAACGATGAGCTCTACAATGCAACTAATGCAACTTGACAAATTTTCATTCAAAACACTAATCACTAGCGATGTGGAAAAGATTACAATTTGCACTAATCAAAAGCATAAGAGATTTTTTTTTTTATTTTCAATGTTTAATGGCTAATATGCACTAATCAAACTTGAAAACAAATGGAGCAACTTGAGAAATGATATTCAAGAGAGCGAAGCAAACACATTTCACTCAACAACACAAGCAATCAGATCCCCAAATCGACCAAAGTCTCTCAAAGCGAAGAAAAGACTCAAAAGCTTCCAATGGACCGTGTGATCTAGGTCCAGAGCAAGACCAAACGAGTTTTGAATGAAGAAACGAACAATCACCCAAAAATCGTAATGAAACAATGAACAACTACTCAGAGAACGTGGAGAATCAATCAGGCAGTTGACGGGACAATCCAAACACCGAAACTCCCAAGGAGGGCTCGATACACCAAGCCACTAGATGACCTAGGGCTTAAAACGTGAAATCGGTAGATAGAAGCAAACAACCAAAGGACAGAGGTGAATTCCCAGCCAAACAAGACTCCAACACACTCAGGCAGTTGGAAAATCAAGAAGAAAAACACTGATCAACTTCAGAGAGCTCAAAAATGAGAAAACTCAAAAAACTTACAGGGGTGGCGCGACTGTAAGAGTGAAACTGGCGCCAGAAGGCTATTGGCGCGGGTTGTACAAGGGCAACATGCGCCAAGTGGCGTGACTGTCGGGTTAAAAACCGCGCCAATCGAGTTTCTCAGCAAAAAATTAAAAATAAGCTACTCCAGAAACATACCAACGCAAGCTAAGCAATCCAAGAAGCAAAAACACACAAAAAATCCAACCCAGAAGGTTCATCAAGCAAGGAAAAGCAAGATACAAACAGCAAGGCAAGACAAAGACTCCAAGTCGTTCAGTCCGTAAACCAAACCGGAGATTGACTAAAGTAGCGTTGATCTACTCCGCTAATGCAAGGCAGAAGCGTTTCGAAGGCTATCTGGCTGTACTTCAGGCTCCGTCTAAAGTTTACAAATCAAACAACAAGCTAGATCCCCAGCGGAGTCGCCAATTTGTTGAGGAGGTAAATCCCTTCTGCGGACAGAGGCGATCCCTACTAGCCCAGCAGGGGTCTAGCAACAAACAAACAATGTCATGACGTAGGTTCCTAATTACGAATGAAAAGGCTGGAGATAAGAGCCTACCTGGATTCCAACGCTAGGATCTGAAGAAGAAGCATCCCCGTTCCTCAAGCTTGGCAGATCACAATCCCTCCACGATCTCCGTGGATGAACACCTGCACATGGAAGAAACGAACAGATACAAGCATAGAGACCAGCATACGTAACTAAACATCAGTCATAAAGGACATTACTCGCATTAACATGATGGAAAACGGAGTGGAACCATAATCATAATCATCTATTAAATAACCAGCGAAGAAAGATTACAACCAAGTTCTGACGTCGCGGTCTCCTTCGGACGGGTTCCAGTAGTCCACGTCTCGCAAAGCTCACCAAGGAAAGGGAAAACCTCTCCAGAGTCTCATGACAATGGTCTCCTTACTTGAGTCAGCCTTAAGGGAAAGAGAGGGTGCTTTACAACACAAAGGCTCTTGGGAATATGGAGATTCAGAGCTTAGGCACTTCAAGACTAGCTTGCCATTGATTTGAGCAAGCTTTTATAGATGGGGAAGGAGGATTTGGGATCCCTATTATTATGGGATTGGCCCTATCAACAAGGAGGGTTCCATGGGAGGTGGAAAAACCACTTCCCTCCATAGAACTCCTGCAGCCAACCTCCCAACTCAAGATAGGCGATGGTTTGTGAATTTGTTAGAACTCAACTTCCGCCATCCTTATTTAAAAAACAACTCCCAAATTGGGTGGCGCGACTACGGCTCTATGACAGAGCGCCAAGTGGCGCGACCCCTTTATAGTAATTTCTCCATTGGCGCGAGTGCTGAACTGACTGCCCGCGCCAATGCCAAAAGGGCTATTTTTCATGACTTTTGCAAGGAGATGTCTCAAGGGCAAATGAAGCTCATGTTCAGAGGGATGCATTGATGATGATTTCAAGGCATGACAATGTTCACAGAGCTTAGGCACTTCAAGACTATCTTGCCATGGATTTGAGCAAGCTTTTATAGATGGGAAAGGAGAATTTGGGATCCCTATTATTATGGGATTGGCCCTATCAACAAGGAAGGTTCCATGGGAGGTGGCAAAACCACTTCTCTCCATAGAACTCCCGCCAGCCCAAACCTCCCAACTCAAGATAGGCAATGGTTTGTGAGTTTGTTGGAACTCAACTTCGCCATCTTTATTTAAAAACAACTCCCAAATTGGGTGGCGCGACTACGGCTCTATGACAGAGCGCCAGGTGGCGCGACCTCTTTGCAGTAATTTCCCCATTGGCGCGAGTACTGAACTGCTTGCCCGCGCCAATGCTAAAAGGGATGTTTTTCATGACTTTTGCAAGGAGATGTCTCAAGGGCAAATGAAGCTCATGTTCAGAGAGATGCATTGATGATGATTTCAAGGCATGACAATGTTCACAGGTCACAGAATGGGTCCTCCATTGTGCGGGATGGGGAATGGTAAGGACGGTGACAAATTACTGTGTAACAACTAGTCTCCATGCCTTTGCTAATCTTTTCTCCATATACCTCAACCTTGTCTTTAGCATCAGGTTTCTGACATAAAGGTTCCTGTATTGGCTTCTTGCAGGAAATGTCCATTTGACAAAGTGTTTACATCTATCCATGGTTTTGGAGGCCCCACACACTTCTTTGTCACAATCTTAAATCAATTGTTGAACAGATTTCTTATAATCTTCATGATCTTGCATTACTCCCACTACCTACATCTGGCACTCTTCCAGTTCTTCTAAGTTATTTTTGGTATTCCCTCCATTGGTCAAAGTCCGACCTATTTGTTGATTGGGCCACTTCCTTCATTTGTTGTACCCATCCCTGTTTCAACTTTGTTCCTCTTGTAGTAGGCCTGCTAGACTCCATCTCAAGCTTCTTGGGTTGTTCTTCAACTGCAACCTACTTGCCTTTATATTTCATAGTAGGTCTGAAAATTGTCTTTGCCCTTTCCTTTTGTTTAGCTACTTGTTGGGTTGTTTCTCTCAACTCTATGTTCTGCCTTTTTAAAAATGCTATCTTCATTTGGTACTTGGTGAGAGACTCTTTCACTTTTGCCATCTTCGGGTCTTCTTCAAATTGTTGATTTTTGGTATCATCGGAAGTGCTCTAAGTCTCAAATTTTGTGGAGGGGCTTAGGAATTGGTATTCCAAAAAACCCAGAAACCATTTGTGAAAATTCCACTCGAAATATGTTTCATTGTAAAAATTAATTATTTTAATGGGGACCCTAAGTCTAAACTTAGGGAAATTAAATAATTCAAGGGTATTAATAAAACAGAGTGTGAATGTTCTAGAAAAAGTGAAGATCAAGTCAAGTTAAAATCTTAGCAGTTAATTAGACATCTAATATCAGCCATTGATATCTCAACAAGGATACCATATAGGAAGGCTTGAGGGCCATTTGGAAAGAAACATCGAGTGAATCAAGTGATCAAATTCTTTTGACAGAGCAGGTGCTCAGACGAAGATCAAATTCTTCTGACAGAGCAAGTGCTCAGACGAAGATCAAATCAAAGAGATTCCAGTGTAGAGAGGGGTAGAGAGAGATTCCGGAGAGAGATTTTTCTTAGTAGGAGAATCATCAGCAAAGAGAGGCAGAGAGACATCCAGCATAGCCAGCGCAAAGCCAGCGGAGGGCTACGCAGAGGCTATGTAGTGGCTGAGAGGGTTTCTGATATTTTACCGTCGGATCAGTTCCAAACGCTGAGAGTTGGGGTGTGAGACCGAGAGACTGAGATATATGATTCCGAGAGTCATATCGAATCATTACTAGGGTGACGCAGTGCCTACGTAGTCACTGCGCAGAGGCAGCGCAGGGACCTCCAAGGGCATCTCTTCCAGTGTCTGGATCAACCGGATTTTCCAGTGATTGAGTGAGGTAAGACTCACATTCTTTTTGTCAGCATTTCTCTCTCTATAACTAAATAACCCTTGAGGTATTCAACAATGTATTCAGAAATTCCTACTGCTTAATAATACAAACCCTCAGATCTGCCGCATTGGTTTTCCCACATTGGGTTTTTCCGGGGACTTTCGACCAAAATAAAGGTGTCCTATGTGTGTATTGTTCTTTACTCAGTTTCCTTGTTTCAGAATCATATTTAAGTATGTGTAGGTTGCTTCAGTAATTTACTTCAATATTTCACGAAGAAATATGACATAACTGTGTAATGTAATTTACAAGTAGATGAAGTAGATTCAGCTGGTTGCAGTAGGCTTCCTGAAATTGTTAGATCTAGGAATTTTCACATGGTATCAGAGTGTTTGATGTGAAACAGAAAGAGAAAAAATAGCATTGAAGTGAAGGCCAAATTGCTACAGCAACAACAGATCGAATCCCCAAAGGGATTGCGCAGTTCTAGCCAGGAGGGCTAAATCTTCGAGGTTGTCTCTCTCTGAGTGAGTCGACAAAGAGGTAAGACTTTCAGACTGAGACCTTGCCGAGGCAGAGGGAGCAGCGTAGAGCCTTCATGCAGAGCCAGAGGGACGCGATTTTTCTGCAAGAAGTTCCTGGGCAGAGAAGCGTCAGACGAAGAAGAACAACACATAGTAGGGAATTCTTCCTCAGTGAGTTCCTTGCCAAGGAATTCAACATTTCTCATTTGTTGGCAACCGAGGATCAGACATACCAGCTCCATCAGGGAGTTCATACACCAGCCTAGAAGCTACACAGTAAGGAGAAAGAGGGAGCAGTTCGACAGTTTTTTACTGAGATGGCATCTCACAGTCTTAGAGATCAGGATCAGTTGGAGGGATCATCCAACTACGTGATCTGGAAGGAAAGGATCAAATTCTTTCTGGACAAATATGATCTCAAGACATTCGTGGACAACTTGTTTGTTGTGCCTACAGTGCCAGATCAGAAAAAGAAAATACAAGTCCGATATGGCAAAGGCCAAGAGACTTATCCTTGATGGTGTCAAGGATCATATAGTCTCTCATATAGATGGCAAGAACACAGCCAAGGAGATATGGGAGGCCTTGTCCCTGCTTTAGGAAGGAACTTTCGAGCAGCGGAACATGTACTCGGAGCAGAAGCTCCGAATGATCCAAATGTAAAAATGGGAGTACATTAATCCATTCTTAACAAGACTTCAGGAAATCTGTGATCAGCTAGCAGTTGTGGGATCTACCCCAACTGCTACAACTATGGTGAGGTTGGACCTTAATACATTCATTGAGGAGTGGCAAGTTTTTTTCCAAAGTATCTTGGGCACGAAAATGATTCCTAGTTGGGAGCAAATGTGGGCAGCTCTTCAGGAGGAGGAGCTGAGAAGAGATCTGGTCAAGTGCAAACTTGATGGTAGCAGCGGAAGCGGATCGAAGAATCTGGAGGAGGAGGAGAATGTATCCCTCGCATCGGAAGGGCAGCAAGGGAAACGGAAACAAAAGAGAGATGTTTCGCAGGTGAAGTGCTTTAGATGTGGTGAGATGGGCCACTTTGCATCTCAGTGTCCTTTGAAGAAAAAAGGACAAGGATGAGAAGCACGATCCAAAAGTTGCAGCCGCAAAAATTGAGTAGGATGAGTTTTCCATGAGTGCCCACGCATCTCCAGGAGGGAAATGGGGTGACATTGAACAGTAAGTTCGCATGAACTTCAGATGGGTAGGATCCTTGACAAGCCCACCTCTTAGATCAAAACCTTGCTACAAGTGCCCATGATCAGCAGTAGCGGGATGGAGGAGTTTTCAATGGGAGCCAAGGAGAGATGGAGTGACAGTGGCAATGGGTAGCAATGCAGAGCACAACAGCAGTGGTGAAGTGTTGAGTAGCAGCAACGCAGTGCAGAGCAGCAACAACGCAGTGCTTCGGAGGGACATCGCAATAGATATCAGCAGTCAATGCCTTCAGCACCAAGGTGCATCCACTGAACGCTTGTTCAATCTTTGGGTGATTTCAGTTGCTTCTCTCAGCAACTGAGTTGCAGTGCAGATGTAGTGTTAGCAGTGACAGTGCTAGTAGCATAGCAGATGCAACACTTAAGAGGGAGTTGTAGTACAGATGCAACAGTGGTAGTGGCAGTGTCGTGGGCAGCAGTACGGTTGCAGCAGCAGCGCAGTGGTTGGTAGACAACTTGTCAGACATCAGCAGTGCAGAGGATGCTTCAGGGTCAGAACAATATGCAACATGCATGTTGTTAGAGCACTTTCCTCGCTAAGAGGCAGTGTTGATTTTTGGTAGCATCGGAAGTGCTCTAAGTCTCAAAATTTGTGGAGAGGCTTAGGCACTGGTATTCCAAAGAACCCAGAAACCGTTTGTGAAAATTCCACTCAGAATATGTTTTATTGTAAAAATTAATTATTTTAATGGGGACCCTAAGTCTAAACTTAGGGAAATTAAATAACTAAAGGGTATTAATAAAACAGAGTGTGAATGTTATAGAAAAATCGAACATCAAGTCAAGTTATAATCTTAGCCATTGATTAGAGATCTAATCTCGGTCATTCATATCTCAACGAGAAGAATATAAAGGAAGGCTTGAGGGCCATTTGGAAAGACACGACGAGTGAATCAAGTGATCAAATTCTTCTGACAGAGCGAGTGCTCGAACGAAGATCAGATCTAAGTGATTCCAGCACAGATAGGGGCAAAGATAGCTTCCGAAGAGACATTTTTCTCAGCTGGAGAATCATCAACAGAGAGAGGTAGAGAGACATCTAGCATAGCCAGTGCAGAGCCAGACGGGATGATGCAAAGCTAGCACAGAGCCAGACAGGATGACGCAAAGCCAACGCAGAGCCACATAGGGCTATGCAGAGGTTTCACAGTGGCTGAGAGGGTTTCTGAGATTTAACTGTCGGATCAGTGCCAGAAGTCGGGCGATGGGGTGTGAGACTGGGAGGCTGAGATCTGTGATTCCGAGAGTCAACTCGATCCATTAATGGGGTGACCCAGTGCCAAGAGGAGGTGATGCAGTGCCTACATAATCACTGCACAGAGGCAATGCAAGGATTTCCAGGGTCATCGATTCCAGTGTCAGGATTGGTAGGATTTTCCAGTGATTGAGGGAGGTAAAACTCACATTATTTCTGCCAGTGTTTCTCTCTTTGTAACTAAATAACCCTTGAGGTATTCACCGATGTATTCAGAAATTGCTATTGCTTAATAATACAAACCCTCAGATCTGTTGCACTGGTTTTCCCGCATTGGGTTTTTCCGGCGAATTTCATAAAAAATAAAGGTGTTCTATGCGTGTATTGTTCTTTGCTCAATTTCCTTGTTTCAAAATCATATTTAATTAAGTGTAGGTTGCTTCAGTAATTTACTTCAATATTTCATGAATAAATCTGAAATAACTGTGTAATGTAATTTACAAGTAGATGAAGTGGATTCTGTTGGTTGCAGTAGGATTCCCGAGATTTTTAGATCTACGAAATTTCACACAAACTACATTGTGTCTTCTTCAAACTGCACTAGATCAATCTGCTCCACTTCTTTCTCTTCTTTGTTCTCTGAAATCTCAACAACTGCTTGAGGGATTGATTCCTCCATATCATTCTTGACTCTCGACCTAGTTCTAGGCCTTATCAAAAACTGTTCATCTTTAACTATCTCCTCTACTGCCACTTGAATCTTGGTGGTGTGGGATGGTGTCACCTGAAATTTTGGTTCCTATTCTTTCTCTTTACCCTTTGAAATTTGTTTCTTACCCAGCGACTTTCCAGGTTTTCTTTTGGGTTATTCATCCTTTTCCTCAATAGTATTAGCTTCTTTCACTATCTGAGTGACTTTTTATTCATGTATTTCATGTGCCTCTCGCTTCTCTTCACAAGTTTTCACTGGTGAAGATTCTTTTTGGGGTAATAAACCAAGACTAGATAGAAAATCAGACCAATGAATTTTCTTTTTATCCACTACAAACTTAACTAGAATTTTAAAAAGGGAGAAATGAAATAAACTAGACATGTGGTTGTCCTTTTGAAGTTGAACCTTTGCTGCCATTCTTTCCAAACTCTTGAGTAATAAGAAAGGTAAATTCATGGGATTTTTATATGTGAAATGCAACAGAAGTCTCAAGTGGTATTGGTAAGCCCTACTAAATCTACCTCCACATGTAAAATACCTTTGTATTACCTTCAACAACTCACTGTAATGGTCTTGAAGATACACAGTGGGGAAGGTTGTGGAAAATTTGTTGCTAAACTCAATTTTAACAAACTCCTTGAAGGCTGAGACATCCAACTCATCAGCCTTGAACCATTTCTTGCCTACTGTATGGACTCTGGAGGCCTGCAGAATTTGCAATAAGCTTCTCTATGACAACAATCTCTAAATCCCCCAATATAACTATGTCATTTTGGAAATTCAAGGCAAAAAGACTAGCTAACCTTGTGTGATGGCCTACTTTCTGAATCTTTTGGAAAAATGGAATGCATCCAACATTCTCAAAGGAAACTCTAACAGCTGGGGAAGAGTTCAATAAGGCTAAAGTCTTGGGCTCAATATGCACGACACCCCCTCCCCTTTTTCTTGTGGTAGGAGCCATTTAACCTAAAAACACCTGGCAAATTTACTTTGAATTTGTGGCAGACTCTGTACAGAAAGGAGAGCGGGAGACATTACATTCGTGACAACGCAAACCTTTACTACACAATAGCTGTTATGAATCTAATTCATAACTAAAGTAATAAATATAGTCATTAATAGAATAAATAGAAATAAATGTAATTACCAGCTAATCAATTAAGATTATGCTAAAAAGTCATTAGGTTAATGAAAAGGCATGTCTAAAATACATGCCTCTTCATGAAAAGGTACTTGCATAGGTATAAAAGCGGGACCTCATTGTAAACTTTCAATCATGTCATATCTTATTAATAAAATATTATTATTATAAATACCTCTTGTGTATTTTTATAATTAAAGCCTTTTTGCTATTAAATCTACAATCTGCAAGTCTTGCTGCTACATCAACCAAATCTACGAACTTCTGCTGCTACAGTGGTATCGGAGCCATATCAGAGCCATATTGAGGACAAATTGAAGCAATGGCACATAACATTGTTTTACAAGCCCACGAACGTAGTTTACAAGCCTATGGACATAAACTACCACACTATGTGTCATTACGTGAAGATCCCAAAAGAATTGAGCTGATTAGGAAAGTTCAACAAAAGCTTCAGCAAGTAGAGAATTCTTGGGCAGAAGTCACAAACGATTTAAAAAAAAATTCTGCAGATCTTAAAAAAATTTCTCGTAATAGAGAAGAAAATCACGACAAACAAAAAGATGAAAAATGTTGTAAAAATGAGAAAGCAGCTAGTTATGCTAAAGGGAAATCAAGTAAAACATTCATGGAAAAGTCAACTAAGTACATTCCCCCACCAATGCGTAATAAAAGTAAAGAAGAAGGAAAATGTTGGAAGTGTGGAGATGAATATTTCGCACGACATAAATGTGCAAACCAAAAACTTTATTACTGTGAAGCAGATCCAAATGATGATGTAGACGTGAGGCAAGAAAAGGCTTCCACTATTATTCAATCTCATTCTCATTCTGCTATGGCACATTCTTCAAAAGACAACAATATGCAATGAAAGGAACTTCCTGAAATACTTAAACAGAGGTTGGAAGCACGAGGGCTGCTTAAGGAGACTAACACAACAAAAAATAGGTTCCTTGCAGCTGGAGATGAATCTCAAATTAAGTTTTGGGACATGGATAACATCAATGTCCTGTTAACAACCGATGCTGAGGGTGGCTTGCAGGTAGACCTTTTCTTTGTTTCAATAAAAATGTTTCATTTTTGGTTGTAATAACACGTGATATTGGGATCAAGATCTTAGCTAACGCAGATGGAGTTAAGCTTGTAAAAATGCTAGAAAGTAGAAGGTTGACACCGGAGTCACAGGAGCCTGACAGAAAAATTAAGAATGGTTTAGAATATGTCAGAAGCAGTAACAATGGTGCAATAGCAGTAGCTAATAAAGAGAGATCTCCAGGGTTCAATTTATCTAGAAATTGTGACGCTGACATGTTAGAGAAGGAAAATCCAAGTGGATATTTGTTAGCTGAAGGAGAAGAAGTTCTTCACCAAAATAACGTTGACATTCCAAGCGTTCCTCAAACGAAACAGCCACCTAAAAAGGTTGCTGGTGTTCCTGGAGTGACGGAAGCCTTATTTCAAGCAAGACAGCAAGCTTTGGCTGAGAAACAGAAAAGGCTAGAAGGCAACCGAATGTTGTATAGCTGCTCACTTTGTGGAAAAGGGTACAGAAGTGTCAAGTCAAAGGCTCACATTCTACGTGCTTCTGAAATGCCAGATTCTCAAAGTGCTGGCATTATTGTCATTAAGCCACTACCAGAACGTGCAGCAAACAGGTCATCTTTTGTCAGCAAACCTTCTTCTTCTCTGAATGAATATAAATGGGAAGAATCTGAAGACAGTGAAGACTGGGAGGAGGTCGAGACCTATGACATGGTTAGCGTAGCATCAGAATCTATGAAAAGTTTGGATGTTAATGAATCGAATTTAGGAAATGCTGAAGGCAATTTTGAGTCAATAACAGAGAAGTTAGAGTGGGATGCCAGCTGCTGCTTCATAAGTGATTTCAGGCCAGATGGGACCATCGAAAGTTATGTAGATCATATGCACAAGAGGCACGGATTTTTTATTCCTGCTGCTGAATATTTGAAAGATTCCCGTGGAAAACTAAACTATCTTGGCCTCAAGGCGACCAACAATTTTATGTGTTTGTATTGCAATGAGAAACGAAAACCATTTCTAAGTCTAGAAGCTGTTAGAAAGCATATGATTTCTAAAAACCGCTGCAAATTACACTACGGAGATGGAGATGAAGAAGAAGATAGTGAATTAGACGACTTCCATGACTACAGCAGCAGTTACGTGGACGAAAGTGGGATGCAAATAGTGACCACAGAAGAAAATCTCAATTGCCAGTATAGTGACACCAGCAAAAGGCTCTTTCGTTCTATGAACGGATTTGTCATACTGATTGAAATTCTGAGCCCTTGTTTCAATAAACAGGGACTGTAGGGCACATATGCTGACAGGCAACACAGGGATACTGTGAACATCTGTCGGGAGATACTCAAGCTTCCCGAGATTACAGAAAATTTTGTTCGAGAAGAAGTTTTAACAATAGACGGTAAAGAGGACTTTACGGACACAACAACCTGCCACCGCAGCAGCAGCCCATGAACACTGGAACAAAAGCCGAAGCCACCGCTGCCGCTAGTAAGGAAAATGCAACGAAATATATATAAAATAAACATAACAGATGACTGTGAAGGGAAAATGCCAATCAACACGAATTTCGCTGCTACAGTGGGTCAACCGGAAACGGCGTATAAAACGGTGTGTCAGAACCTGCGATTGAATGCTATCTGCGTAGAGAAAAATAATGATGTTGCGTGGTATCCAATGGTCGTAATTGCTTAAGTTAAAGGTTGTGACCCGCGGTGGTTAGGACGTAATCAACGCCCATAAACAGAATTAATAAATTTATATAATCGTAATTAATAAATATATTAATTTGATTATATAATTTAATTAATTCAATACACATATATATATATCTATATATCATAATAAAGAAAAAAATAATTATTAATTTAATTAATTAAAATTATTATTTAATTAATTAAATTAATCAAAAAATGATATACGTAGATATATATATATATATATATATATATTAAAAAAAAAAAATGTGAGCAAAATGAAGAAAAGTGTCGAGATTAAGATAAGATGTCAAATTATATAAGTCAAAATGACAAATGCCAGATGAAGGGAATTGTCGGAACTTAAGTTTTGTTGTTGGGAACAAATTGAGCTAAGTGAAGGAATTGAGTAAATGATTAGCGATTAAAGATGAAAATAAATGCCAACAATATAGCTTTGAGGACAAAGCTTTTCAAAGAAAGAGGCAATGTTATGAATCTAATTCATAACTAAAGTAATAAATATAGTCATTAATAGAATAAATAGAAATAAATGTAATTACTAGCTAATTAATTAAGATTATGCTAAAAAGTCATTAGGTTAATGAAAAGGCATGTCTAAAAGACATGCCTCTTCATGAAAAGGTACCTGCATAGGTATAAAAGCGGGACCTCATTGTAAACTTTCAATCATGTCATATCTTATTAATAAAATATTATTATTATAAATACCTCTTGTGTATTTTTATAATTAAAGCCTTTTTGCTATTAAATCTACAATCTGCAAGTCTTGCTGCTACATCAACCAAATCTACGAACTTCCGCTGCTACAATAGCACTGCGCAGTGATGATAGTGTAGACTTACAACATAGAAGATGAAAAAGAAAGCTTTCTGTTTTGACCCATATTTCACCCTAACCACTCAACATTCCATGTTGATGAGGATTTGTACCAAAAAGACATGACTTTGAGTGTTTAGAATTGATTGTGTGCGTGGCAGATGGGTATGCACAACAAGTTTTTTTTTTTTAAGGGAAGGTAGTATGGGTATTACAATCCTTAATTGAAATATTAAACACGAATTTCAAGGAGTAAGTAACAGACCCCTAAATCACACAAATCGAAATTAACTTGTGGAGTCACTAGTAGCCTCAGGGAATCGTTGCACAGCCGCTGCATAGCGTTCTGCATAGAGCTGGCTTAACACGATTTCTGCATTCCTCTACAATTTGCTCTCCAAATCGTGATTAACCTTCGAAATTCATGTACAATGAGCCAAAATATCAGTTGGCAATAAGAACCATCAGAAATGGCAGTCTCCTTGTGAAATTTGAATTTGATCCTTAATCCTTAATGGTGTGATTAGGTGTGATGTTTGGTTGGCGCTCCACTTAAAGAATAATCATATTCTAGCATGGGAGCGTAGGAGTATTTGGGTAGTAGATTTGAGTATGATGAGGTGGGCTTGTGTATGGGGTATATGGGTGGTATTCGCTCATCATTCTCAATGATGGTTTATCAGGGGGAATTAGGCCTAGGGTAGAATAAGGGATATCATAGTTGAGTGTATTAGGAATGGGAAATAACTTTAAAAAGAAATAAAGGGATAGGGGGATAGGATAGGTAGGGTTAAGGGATAGAATAAGAGGATAAGGGAAAAAAATAATAGGCAATGGGGAATTAGTATATTAACTATGAGTCTTGAGGGGAATAAGGGATATTAGAAGAGGGAAATAAATGTGATATTTTAAAGCCATGTTGCTTTGAACAACATCCCCTTGACTTTAAACGAGTGTTCAGGTGAACCTTCTAACAGACCCTCATTTTGACACAAACCTCTTGACTCAAAAATTGTGACGACAACTCCCAAAATCTCAAACACCACTTCACGTTCTCGACCAAAACTTTGACGACCAAATTCATGACAACTTCCCAGAGAGTGCTCGGCCGAACTCATGACGGTTAAAGGTTTATGAGTTTCAACTTATTTCATAAAAACAAATTTACAGATTCGAAGACATTCGAGGACTGACAAACTAGTTGACTCTAACATCGGCTCCATTAGGGATGGCAGCCTCCCTGTGAGGTACCAAGAACGACAATGCAGACCAGAAGCCTATCCATTGGGCAACAAAGTCAATGTACAAAACTGAAAAAATGACTAACAGACTGAAAAATTTAATTGACCGAACTAACTGAAAATGACTACTGACAGACAAAAAAATTATGTAATAGAATAACTTATTTATGGCAGCAAAGCATTAAGACCTTAGGGCCTTCACTTTGGGATTCAAATCCCAACACAAACTTCCCACACTTGCAGTATTGAAAAGTAAAATGATATGTACAATGAAATGATATTTCAATTTTCAACTGTGAAATCAGGTGAGTAAGTGCTTCAACAGCCTACCATTCACAGGCCCTGCTCCAACTGGCTCTTCAGACAAATCCTCACGCAGATAAGTGTTCTTCCCTCGAAATGCAGCAATCTTGAAAGGCCCTTTCCACAGATTTTTGAACTTCCCATGCTTTCCCTTTTCTTCGTTTCGAGCATCCCACTTTAACACCAAATATCCAACTTGAAAATGATCTGCCTTTGTTCTCCTGTCATAAATTTTCTTTATTATGTCTTGAATCAATTGTGTGTTTCTGAACATGTCTTCTCTGGACTGTTGGAGTTGAATCATCTAACCAATTCTTCGTTGCATGTCATTAATCTCTACCTCAACCTCCTGCAATAGTTTCATGACCTGAACTCCCAATGAGAAAGGAAAAAGTGCATCTGTCCCATAGACCAACTGAAATGGAGACATGCCTATCGATTTCTTGGTACTTACACAGTCCACCCACAACGCATGTACCAAATTTGTATGCCAACTCTTCTTATTCTCCTGCAACATTTTCTTAATGATATTGACCAAATTTTTATTAGACGAAAACTTTCTTAGCAAACGGATCATAGGGATCGAGTACATTGACTAGTACCAATATTTCCTCAAGGGTAGGAGATTCAGGGAGTTCTCAGCAGACGGATCAACAAGGACAATTGGATCAAGAGCTAGTTGAACCTCCCACCACCAGTGGAAGAGCCAGCAAAGAAGCTCATGATACATTAAGAGATGCAGAGGAGTTTAATGGAACTCCTAGGATAGAAAAAAGGCAATGCAGACACCCTGACAAGTATCAAGCTTTGGTAGCTCAAGTTGCAGATTCTTCCAGCTTTTAGGAAGCCGCACAACATCAAGTGTCGCTAGATGTTATGGTAGAAGAGTATAGCTCTATCATGACAAATGATGTTTGGGAGGTAGTGCCAAGGGTATCTACAAGATCAAGTACGCTACCGATGGCAGTGTGGAGAAGTACAAGGCTAGGTTCGTGGCAAAAGGGTATGCACAGAAAGAAGGAATATATTTCGAGGAGACTTTTGCCCCACTTTCTAGGTACACTTCTATCAGGTTAGTTATATCCCTAACAGCTCATATGGGATGGGAGATTCACGAGATGGACATCAAGAGAGCTTTCTTGAATGGGGTGATAGAGGAAGAGGTGTATATAGAATAGCCAAAGGTCTTCGAAACTCATGAGAGGCGCACTCATGTGTGCAGACTGGAGAAATCTCTATACGAGCTCAAGCAGGTTCCCCGAGCTTGGTATGGTCGGATTGACAGTTACTTGCAACAGATGGGATTCATAAAGGGTGATGCAGATCCCAACCTATACTATTTGATGGTAGAAGGTGAGCCACTCATTCTAGTTTTGTATGTGGATGATCTCTTTTTGACAGGATCATCAAGGCTCATAGAAGACTGCAAGAGGAACCTGGCAGCAAAATTCGACATAAAGGACCTGGGGTTGATGCACTATTATCTAGGATTGGAAGTATGGCAAAAGAATGGGGAAATATTCTTTGAACAAGGAAGATACGCTACAGATATTCTGAAGAGGTTCAAAATGCAATATTTCAGACCCATCACTACACCCATGATCACAAATTGGAAGAAGAAAGATGCATCGGATGACAAAGATGTCAACCCCACCTTGTATAGACAACTCATTGGGTCTGTCATGTATCTGGTCAACACTAGGCCAGATATTTGCTTTGCAGTCAATACCCTAAGTCAGTTCAAGGTAGATGTCGAAGAGGGTACATTGGGCAGTAGCGAAGCACATTCTGAGGCATGTACGCAACACAGTCGAGTATGGGTTGAGGTATACTCGAGGGGATGACGTTAGACTATGTGGGTTCACAGATGCAAATTGGGCAAGCAGTTCAATGGACAGGAAAAGTACCTCTGGGTACTGCTTCAGTGTTGGATCAAGGATGGTTTCTTGGTGTAGCAGTAATCAGAAGTCAGTAGCACCGATCTCTGAAGAATCAGAGTATATGGCAGCCAACACAGCTACGTGCGAAGCTATATGGCTTAGGAAGCTACTAGTAAGCTTGTTCAGGGAGAGGATGGAAGCGACCAACATATACTGTGACAATCAAAGTTGCATGAATCTCTGTTACAATCCAATGTTTCATGACAGGTCGAAGCACATAGATATTAAATTCCATTTCATCAGAGACTGTGTAGAGCGTGGGGCAATCTAGCTATAGTATGTTCCCACAGGAGAGAAAGTGGCAGACATACTCACGAAAGCTCTAGGGAGCTAAGTTTGTCCAATTCAGAGAACTGATGGGTATGGTGAAGAACCCATTTCAGTAGCAAGGAAATGTTACTTTGGATGATTCTCAATTGTAGATGTTGCAGTTGCAGTAGCAGCAGATGAGGGGGAGTTGCAGTGCAAATGCAGTGTTGGTAGCAGTTCAACAAGGTTAGCAGCAGCACAGTTGCAGCTCATATCAGATTTACGCATTGGTTGGTAAGCAGCAGTAGCCAGACATCAGCAGCGTGACAGGATATGATGCAAAGACAGGGTGTTGTGGCAGCAGGTGCAGCATTAGAACACATTCCTCACTAAGAGGGAGTGTTATTTTTTGTAGCATCAGATGTGTTCTAGCCACGAAATTTTGTGGGGAGGCTAGAATACATGATTTTTCCAAAACCCAGAAATTGTTTTTGAAAATTCCACTTAGAAGTGTCTCAATTAGATTACTAACCAATTTTTAAATATTTTTGAAGTCTAAACTTAGTGAATATGGTTAATTAATCAGTGTTAATTCAGATAAGGCGAGAATCACTAAAAGTTGACACGAATCGATAAGGAACTAATATGGGCCATCGATTATGTTTTAATCTTGGTCATTGGTGCTCCATCAAAGATTATAAGAAGAATTCAATGGGTAGATGGAGAACACACCAGTGCAGTTACTTAGTTGCCCAGGAAGTTCAATTTTCTCAGTGGTTGTGATTCAATAGAGAAGATAGAGCCAGAGGGTGAGTAGCATGTGAGAGATGAGAGCAGCAAAATTCTAGGAGGAATATTTCCAACTTCTAGAAGAGGTAGAGTGAGGAAGGGTGAATTCGACATTAGCTCTATGCAGTCACTGCGCAGAGAGTGACGCATAGGCTCTAGCGTGAGGATAGAAGGTGGAGTGTGAAAAAATTCTCACAAAAATTCTCTTGGTATTTTCCTCAAATTAGATTGCCAATAGAGAATCTAAATTTTTTGTACTCAGATTTGCTACTATAGAATAATAAGAAAACCCTCATCTGCTACACCAGTTTTCCCAAGTTGGGTTTTTCTGGGGACAATTATCCAAAAATAACTATGTTAATATTCTTGTGTGTGTGCTGGAATTTCTCAGTTTCTAGTATTTTATTTTTCCGCAATAACTTTATTGTGAAAATTGCAGTCGTGATTTTATTCGTTGTTTGTTGTAGCAAATAAAGTGCATAATTAAATTTACAGTTAGAAGAATAATTCCCAGTTGCTGCAATAGATGAAATTTTCAAAATGAAACCCTAGAATTTAATAGATTACTAAAGACCAAGACTTCTGCACTATCTGGGAATTTTGTGAAAGACATTGTGAGCATTAGAGAAGGATGTGACCTGGTTATTGATAGAGTATCCAACAAGTTACATAAAAGAATAATGAGAACATCAATTGATATTTATACATATATGTAAGGTAAAATTTTAGACAGGGCCGACATATATTTACTTTGAAGAAGTTGGCCTGATTTGTTAGGGTAGAAGTAAATGCATTCAAGAAATATTAGAGTGGGCCAATTCACACTAGAATTGAACTTAAATCTATATTGAAATATGAAGTACAACGCCAATTTACATTTTGGTCAAAGGAAATACAAGTCTAGGTTTGAATTGTATCATGGGGGCTCGTTTAGAGATGTTTTTGAGTTGCATTTTCGAAAATGTTGCTTTAAAGGTTCAAGTGTTCACATTGCGTGCAGTAAACCAACCCTTTGGGAGTTTTTGAAGGCTACATAAGGCATTGATGAATCATCACTATGGGGATGTTTCTAACCTTGAGGGTCTCCTTGGCCATTCTTGAAGATTAGCTTGTTGAATGAATTGAAAAAGAGAATGAGATTTCGGAGGCTAGATGTTGTGAAAATTTCTGTATGTACGCTTACATGAAGGGAATTAACTACGGTAATATGGTTATGCTCCTCCTACTTAGATAAGTTATTAGCTGAATAAATTCAGATTAAAATCGAAGCAAAACACATAACAAATCTTCACCAATTCAGATCTAGAACAAGTACATGCACACATACACAAAGTGACATAGATATTTTCTGGATAAATAGTCCCCAGAAAACCCCAATGTGGTAAAACCGATCTTCTGGCTGTTGTAGGGTTTTCTTATTAAGAATTTTCTAAATACAACAAATCTGGGTTTCAGATATGGAAAACCCGAAAGAGAGATAATAGATCTACAACTCACTGGTTGTTTTGAAGCCAAAATAATGACTGATCCACACCCTCAAACGGGATTTACAAGACTCGGCCAAAATTAGGGCCTAGAAACCTCAGCGTTGTCCCTGAAGCCTCTGCGTCCCTCAGCGCTGCTCTGAAAAGGGTTGTGTTGCCCCAGAGTGGGTGAAGTTGTCTTTACGCTGCCGCTTAGGGTCTCTACGTGACCCCTGAGGGCTTCCAGCTGAAAATCACGCTGTCCTTGAGGGACTACGCAGCACCTACATAGCACAATTGTTGCCCTCTCTGCTACTACTCTCCTGCTTCTCTGCGCTGCCTCTTTGAGTTGATCTCTGCCTCTTGCTAATTCTAGACCCTGAGATCAGATCATCCCCTTGGCCTAAATTCCCCCCTCTGTAACTGAAATACTTCTGAGAATTCTTAGCAAACCCGCCCTAGAATCTCAGCTTAGCTTCAATGCTCTGCCTCTGTGTGTCTTTACAAATGACCCCAAGCCTTTCCTTTATACTTTTCTCGTTGGGAAACCAACGACCATGATTAGATCTTGAATCAATGGCTAAGATTAAAAGAAAGCTTGATCCGCGTGACTTCAGACAATTTCATCACATGTTTAATTAAATTCGCTTTAATTTTTTAAGTTCCCTAAGTTTTAACTTAGGAAATACATTAAAATAATTAATTAATTTAATATCTCCTAAACCAAATGAAATTTCCCAAATCCATTTCTGGATCTTGTAGATTAAGTGTACTCTAGTCCTTCCTCAAAATTTGTGAGCTAGAGCACAACTAATGCTACCCCAAATACACAAAATCTCAACACTCCCCCTTAGCATCAAGAGTGTGCTCTAGCAATACATCACACTATGCATTACAAGATTTTGGGTATTGGTTCTATGCTGCTGATGATTGGCCTGCTGCCACTCAACTCTGCACTATTGCTGCCATTTTGTACTACTACCCATGACTTTGCCACTGCCACTGCAACCTTTGTACTGCAGTTCCCTCTCAATTTGATGCATCTGTGCTGCTCATAGCACTGCCACTGTTGATCTCTTGCACTGCAACTTCAGTTGTTGAGAGAAACAACTGAATTTCCTGCCCAATCTTTCACAGACAAGTCAAATGGACTGCATCCTCATCACTAAAGCTCCATAAAATAAAGATCTGTGCTAGCATCTGAAGGATGATGCACAACTACAGCTTTGCACTGCACAAGCAGACTCCCTCTGCACCACTGAAGTCACATCAGCCCCTTGTGCTAAAATCTCTCACGTTGTTGCTGCGTTGCGTTGTCCCTCTGAAGCCTTCTACGCTGCTGCAGCTCTGCACTGCGTAAGAAGCTTTGCTCTGCGCTGCTGAAGTCACATCAACCTCTGCGTTGCTACTGCTCTGTTCTGCACTACTCCTCCCAGTCTTCAAATCTGCCTCTGCTTCATCTGTGATCTATGCACCCACTGCTCCACGTCCCGCCACTATCTTAAGGTTGTCGTAGCTTGCATGTGATCCAAGAGATGAGCTACTCAAGGATCCCGCCTTAGGACTTTGTAGCTCCTCTACATATCCATGTCGCCCCACCTTTGTGGTTCATGAGTGCTCATGGTTGCATCATCTTCCAACCCATCATCTGCCACAACAGCCTTGGAAGAAGAAGCTTCCTTGTCCTTTTTCTTCTGAGGACAATCGCTAGAAAAATGTCCCATTTCACCACACTGGAAGCACTTGATCTTTGATAGATCCTTCTTCTTCTTTCCCTGCTACCTATTTGATGCCAAGGATGCATCTTCTTCATCTTCCCTCTTCACTTTTCTTGATCCTGAGTTGTATAGCTTCTTGGTGACTCTGCGGAGTTTTTCTTGACGCAGAATTGCCCACAAGTTGTCCCAATCTGGGAGGTTCGCTCTGCCCAAGATGCTTTGGACAAAGGTTTCCCACTCATCTGTGACTACATTGAGAGCAGTCCTGACCATCACATTGTATTCCACTTTGGCACCCGTTGTAGTCAACTGATCTCTGATTGACTATAATCTGAAAAGGAAATGCTCCATGTCTTCTCCCTTGGTCATCATGAATGACCTCATCTGTGTCTCCAACAACATCTTCCTTTGAACAAATTTTCCCTCATATAGGGAGATCAAGGCCTTCCACATCTCATTAGTTGTCTTCTTCTCAGCTAAGTGTGGTACAATATGGTCCTTAATTCCATCCATGATGAGCCGCTTGGCATGCCCAGTAGCTTCCTTATGCTTCCATAGGAGATCTGGATTGGTCAGCGTGGATAGAGTTTTTTGCATGGTCTCTTAGATTATATGCCTCAAGGACTATTAGGATCCTTGCCTTCCAAACTAAGAAGCTGGAAAGGCCATCCAACCTGTCCTGATCACGTAGTCCACGAGGAGCCATTTGCTCAGAAATGTGTCGGAACTTCCCTTTCTCTTTGCTAGAGAACTGGATCTAAGGCCCTTGGCGAAACATGCACCTTCTACTCCCTTTGACAACTGATTTCCTTTCTTGGAAATTTGCCAAATCAACAATGATTCAGCTCTCTTTGATCCTCTGATCAAACTGCAAGTTTCTTTGGCTAGAAACTCTCTGAGAAGATGATCTCTTCTCGCTCTTTATCACTTGTGCTTAGGCTAAAAATCTGAAAAAATTCAGAGAATTTAACCCTACCAACACCTTCTAAATTTCTACAACTAATCTTCAGTCTTTTCTGGATCTGACAAATTCAGATATGCATCACACTGGCAGGCTTCAGACCAATTCAGCGTTGTTTCTGAGCTGCCTCTATGAAGTAATTGCGTGGGCTTGCTAGGAGACAGCGTTAGACTGCGTCACCCTTCCCTCTGCGTGAATCTGCCTCTAAAAGCTGCGTTGTCCCTTCTGATCTGCGTTTCTGATTCTTTTCCAGATGCTTTCTGCAGCTAGAACCTTCAATCTCTTGCTGGTGACCCTCCTAGATCTGCAATTTCTCTGATACCATGTGAAAATTTCTGAATATTACACTAATGCAGAAATTCTTACTGTTAATCTAGTTATGCTCCTCCTACTTAGATAAGTTATTAACTGAATAAATTCAGATTAAAGTCAAAGCAAAACACATGACAGATCTTCACCAATTCATATCTAGAACAAGTACATGCACACATAGACAAAGTGACACAGATATTTTATGGACAAATAGTCCCCGGAAAAACCCAATGCGAGAAAACTAGTCTTCTGGCTACTGGAGGGTTTTATTATTGAGAATTTTCTGAATACAACAAATTTGGGTTCCAAATCTGGAAAACCCGATGGAGATAATAGATCTACATCTCACTAGTTGTTCTGAAGCCAAAATAATGACTGATCCATACCCTCAAACGAGATTTACAAGACTTGGCCAAAATTAGGGCCTAGAAACCCAGCGCTATCCCTAAAGCCTCTGCGTCCCTCAGCGCTGCTCCGAAAAGGGCTGCATTACCCCAGACAAGGTGACACGATCCTTAGGCTGCCCCTTAGGGTCACTAGATGACCCCTGAGGGCTTCCAGCTGAAAATCATGTTGTCCTTGAGGGACTGCACAACACTTGCGTAGCACAGTTGCTGCCCTCTCTAAGCTGATCTCTGCCTCTTGCTGATTCAAGAATTTGGGATCAAATCATCCCCTTGGCCTAAATTCCCCTCTCTGTAGCTGAAACACTTCTGAGAATTTTTAGCAAACCCACCCTAGAATCTCAGCTTAGCTTCAGTGCTCTGCCTCTGTGTGTCTTTACAAATGACCCCAAGCCTTTCCTTTATATTTTTCTCGTTGGGAAACCAACGGCCATGATCAGATCTTGAATCAATGGCTAAGATTAAAAGAAAGCTTGATCCGTGTGACTTAAGACAATTTCATCACATGTTTAATTAAATTCACTTTAATTATTTAAGTTCCCTAAGTTTTAATTGAGGAAATACATTAAAATAATTAATGAAGTTAATATCTCCTAAACCAGATAAAATTTTCCAAATCCATTTCTGGGTCTTGTAGATCAAGTGTACTCTAGTCCTTCCTCAAAATTTGGGAGCTAGAGCACAACTAATGCTACCCCAAATACACAAAATCTCAACAAATGTTGCACCAAAAAACCTCATTTGTGAAGTTGGATTACCTTTGAGGGCTTCTGCCCCTTTGAATTTGTACAAGTGAAATGAATTGTTGATGTTTGTAGCATTAGACAAGAAATTCCACACAGGTTAGTGTCGTACGTGTGGAAGTTGTCCATAAAGGTCATTTCTATTTTGTAATTCACTTTAATTGAAGTTAATTATTAAGTGGAGCCTTTTATTAGTTAATTGATTAATGTATAATAAAATGTGAAGTATTTACATTAGTGACTTAGATGTAATCACCTCTCTTAATTGGAGTTTAATCTTAATCATCAATCTCATTGAAAGATAAAAGTTATGGAGACTTAGTCATCAACTTGATGTTATAAAAGAAAAACAAAGTGAAAGGAAAAGACACAAAGAGATTCTTCCACTATTTTTGACACTCTGTTATGCATATGGAGTAACCTTGGGTGAATCAACTTTTGGAGCCTTTCCCATGGGTCATTTCTCAAAATTCAAGATGTTTGGAAACTAGACACATAGGGCTAATTACCTATCTTTCAGATTTGGCTTTGGAGTCCTAAAATTCCCTCAAAATCAGCTGTAAAAAAGTGTTACGCATCTGCATAGGGTTTCTCGAGACACTTGTCAAGCCTAGAAAAAGTTATTTTTTTGACGTTTTGTTGTCCTTTGAGCTGGCATTGGAGAAATTGAGTTGGTTTTTGCCTCTTATCATGAGGAAATATGTAATTTAATGTGTGGGACACACACTCCTAGTCATTAGCTGAATTTGAGGGAATGGTTTCTAACCTCCCTAGATTCTAGGAAGTGACTCATCTCATGTATTTATGATGCATTTTGGATGGGTTTCAACCCTATGATGTGTCATTGTGCATATTTTCTACAAGTAGACCCAATTTAGTCTTTTCTTGGGTTGGATAGTTGTTTTTTACAGTGAAGCTATTGTACAAGCCTTTTGGAATGAAATCAAAGACAGTGTTGCAGAATTTGTGTTGAGAATCCTGGAGCATTTGTTCTTTCTCTGTATGTTTATCTTATCATGTTGAATGATATGTTTTCCTCTTTTATATACGTGCTTCTATGTGTTTATCTTGTCAGTCTATAAGTAGAAATCATACATTTTCATACTCTGTCTTAACAAGATTTACATTATATGTCTATGTTCTTCTAAATGAATGAATTCACCTCAGTGCTCATTCAGATTTTCTATCATTTCGTCCTATACACAATGAAAAACTAAGCATGCTTTCAAGCTACCTACCTGGTCTCATCCATATTCTTTGCAACTTGACCTTGAAATTTGACCTAAAACCTAGACCTCGTCTCCTTACTGTCATTCCTATCCAGCACACAAACATCAAACAAAAACCCTATTTACTGAGCTTACATACCTAGCCTAAGATCATTAGATATTTAATAATTTCATTGACTGCAAAGTGATATTGAGAGAGCCCTCTCTGGTCTTGGTAGAGCTAGCTACCTAACCTAAAGCTTGGTCTGTGGTTACCTTCCTTCAATCCCACTCTCAGCCTTGGGAGTTGGGGGAGTGATAACACGGGGGACAATTGTCCAAAAATAACTATGTCTACGTGATTGATTCTTATGCTTGTATTTTCTATTGTTCTCTTCTCTGCATATAGATGAGTGATTGTTGCAATAGTGTTTATTTCAAAATTTACTGAATAATTCTGTAATAACTTATTGTAAGTAGGAGAAGTAAATCTATCACTGCAGTAGTATTTCAAGATTGAAATTTTCACATGGTATTAGAGTTGAGATTGAGTAACAAGAGTAGAGACTCTGCAACGGAACAAAGATCAGACATTGTTGCAACAACAACTCGGAAGGGTTCACGCAGTTCTCCAGAGAAGAGGGAAAGCATGGAAGAGCAGATGTATCACGAAGTTTCTGTTCTGGCATCCATATTGGAAGAAAAATTTGTTTGTGTGTCAAGCTTTGCTTCTCCAGAGATCTAGTATATTGATAGTGGAGCTTTTTCTCATATGACGGGAGTAAGAGAATGTTTCTCAAGCTACCAAGAAGAGCAAATGAATTTTAAAATCACCATGGGAAATAAGGCGAAATGTACCCCTGTTGGAAGAGATACCATAGTGTTTCAAACAAAAGCTGGTAATAAGTTTTGGGCCACCAATGTGTTGCATGTGCCTGCTTTGAGGATGAACTTACTCTCTGTGCTGCAGCTTCAAAACAAAGGTTATGACGTTTACTTCATTGGCAATAGAGTATATGTCAAACACCTGAGTTGGAAGAAGAAGGCACAAATCAGAGTCAGGAGCAATAAACTCTACAAGTTACAGCTCGAATCCCCAATGGTGCTAATAGGCAACACTGATGAGAAGGATTTGAATGAACTATGGCATAGGAGAATGGAGCACTTACACCATGGAGCATTAAAAATTCTCAAGAATACTGTCACGAGAGTTCCAGAATTGAGCACCAAGCGAGACGATGTCTGCAGAGGGTGCATATTGGGGAACTATGCCAAGGCAACGTACCATAGAAGCAACAATAGGGCTAAGAATGTGTTCGGATTTATACACTTAGACATCTGCGGACCAATGTCCACTAGATCTCTTAGTGGTGTCGAATATTTCGTCACCTTTATTCATGACCATTCTAGGAAGACTTGGATCTACTTTCTAAAGACCAAGGATGAAGTCTTTGGTCGATTCAAGGAGTTTAAAGCTTTGGTGGAAAATCTGAGAGGAAAGTGGATAAAGACACTGCGATCAGACAATGGTGGAGAATACATCGAAGAAGACATCACAGGGTTCTGTGCAAGGGAAGGCATGAGAAGAGAGTGGACTGCTCCATATAATCTGGAGCATAATGGAATTACAGAGAGAAATAATAGAACTATTGTCAAAGCTGCAAGGGCAATGTTGTATGATCAAGACATGCCCAAGTTCCTATGGGCTGAAGCTTGTAATGCACAGGATTCCTTAGTGCATTGGGTAAGATTACTCCAGAAAGTGTCTTCATTGACAGGAAGCCAGAGGTAAGCCACTTTAGGATCTTTGGCAGTGCGACATATTTCCATGTACCTGAAGAGACGAGGAAGAAACCGGATAAGACTGCCGAAAAGGGATATCTGGTGGGATATAACGAGAATGCAAAGGCTTACCACATCTACATTCCTGAGAGCAGGAATATTGTAGTACAACGGGATGTGAATTTCATGGAGGAAAGGGCCTTAAGGAAATCCCGAGAGATGCCTTCTGCTATGTAGTCTAATGAGGATCCGTTGGTCCAACCACAATGACCTACGGAGGGTAACATGAGTGCTTCTCCAAGGCACGAGGATCCAAATGATACATCTCCCGAGGAGTTGCAGGAAGGAGAGCAGGTAGATCCACCCAGTAGCAATGGTAGGACGAGCATGGAATTATGACAAATTTTGAGGGAGGCAGAGGAGTTTTTCGAAGCCCCCAAAAATGAGAAGCGGCAGCACAGGGAACCTAATAGGTACCAAGCCTTGGTAGCCCAAGTTGGGGAACCCTCTAGTTTTCAGGAGGCAGCTCAGCATTAGGTTTGGGTAGATGCAATGGTGGAAGAATACAGCTCAATCATGACAGATGATGTCTGGGAAGTGGTTCCTAGGCCTTTGGACAGATCAGTTGTGGGTTTGAGATGGATCAACAAGATCAAATATGCTGCAGATGGCAACATTGAGAAATTTAAAGGCAGGTTTGTGGCTAAGGGGTACGCTCAAAAGGAAGGGATAGACTATGAAGAGACCTTCGCCCCTGTAGCTCGATATACTTGTATCAGATCCGTGATATCCCTTGCTACGCAGAAGGGATGGGAGATTCACCAGATGGACGTCAAGGCTACATTCTTGAAAGGGGTGATAGAAGAAGAAGTATATATTGAACAACCAGAGGGCTTTGAGATGCATGAGCAGGAAACTCATGTGTGCGGGCTCAAGAAGACCTTGTATGGACTAAAGTAAGCCCCTAGAGCTTGGTATGGTCGAATTAACAACTACTTGTAGAATATGGGATTTGTCAAGAGTGACGCAGATCCCAATCTTTACTATCTAAGAGTAGGGGATGAGCCCCTGATACCGGTGTTGTACGTAGCTGATCTATTTCTGACAGGATCATCTAGGCTCGTCAAGGACTATAAGGAGAATTTAGCTGCAGAATTCGACATAAAGGATCTAGGGCTCATGCATTATTTTCTGGGGTTGGAAGTTTGGCAGCAAAAGGGTAAGATCTTCCTTGGTCAAGGAAGATATACTACAGAAATTTTGAAGAGGTTTCAAATGGAGGATTGTAGACCCATGGCTACTCTAATGATTACCAACTAGAAGAAAATTGATACATCCAAAGATGATGAGGTTGATCCTACCTTATATAGGAAGCTCATAGGATTTTTGATGTATCTGGTCAACACTAGGCCAGACATATGTTATGTTGTCAACACCCTAAGCCAGTTCATGGTAGAGAAACAAGGAGAGCACATTGGGCAGCAGCCAAGCATGTTCTCAGGTACTTGCAGGGAACAGTCAAACTTGGATTAAGATACACTCGAGGCAATGACATCAGATTGGGTGGGTTCACTGACGTAGATTGGGTTGGGAGCTCAGTAGATCGAAAAAGTACCAGTGGGTACTGTTTCAATGTCAGATCAGGAATGACCTCCTGGTGTAGCAGGAAATAGAAGTCCGTAGCTCTGAGCTCAGCTGAGGCGGAATATATGGCTGCAAGCACTGCTCTGTGTGAGGCCATATGGCTTAGGAAGTTGCTTGTGAACCTACTCAAGGAAAATATGGAAGCGACCAACATTCTATGTGATAATCAGAGTTGCATCAAGCTCTTTGAGAATCATGTGTTCCATGATCGGTCGAAGCACATTGACATCAAGTGTCATTTAATCAGAGACTGTGTCCAGCGGGGAGATGTACAATTACAATACACTCCTACACGAGAACAGGTGGCAGACATCCTTATGAAGGCTCTGGGAAAGACAAAGTTTTTCTACTTCAGAGAGAAGATGGGGATGATCAAGAATCCATTTCAATAGCAGAAATGCACTGATGCAGAATTACGAGGGAGTTGTAGTACAAATGAGGTAGTGGCAGTGACAGTGTCATGGGCAGTAGTACAGAAGGCAGTGGCGCAACAAATGAGGGGCATATTGCTAGAACACTTTCCCCACTAAGAGGGAGTGTTGATTTTTGTAGCATCGTAAAGTGATATAAGTCTCAAAATTGGTGAGGAGGCTTAGACACTAGTATTCCAAAGAACCCAGAAACCGTTTGTGGAAATTCCACTTGTTTCGTGTTTTATTAAAATAATTAATTATTTTAAGGTAGACACTAAGTCTAAACTTAGGGAAATTAAATCATTATTGGGTATTAATAAAACAGAGTGTGAATCTTCTAGAGAACGAAGATCAAGTCAAGTTTTAATCTTAGCCATTGATTAGACTTCTAATATGAGTCGTTGATTCATCATTGAGAAGATTATAAAAGAAGGCTTGAGGGTCATTTGAAAAGTAAGTCGGACAAGCGTTCAGTAACCCGAGGGAAGTCGATTCTGAAGGAATAGAATTCGATTTCAGAGGGCATTGCAGGGTGAAGGAAGTAGAGGGTTGAAGCAGTGACAGGGGCTCGAGGGAAGGACGCAGTAGAAGCTCAGAGAAGCAGCATGCAGAAGCAGTGCAGTAGCCTCACACAGTGGTGACGCAAGCTACGCTGGCTCTACGTAGAGGGCCATGCAGATGTAGGGAGGGCTAGTGACTCCCTTAGGTGTCATAAATTATTCTAGGTACTGAAGAAGAAATTTCTCAGGTGTATCTCAATAAGTCTTCTCAATTGTTTCTGTCAGACTTTCCTTGTAAATATTTCACTGCTAAAAAATAATATAAACCCTCATCTGTTGCACCGGTTTTCCCACATTGGGATTTTCTGGGGACAATTGTCCAAAAATAACCGTGTCTATGTGATTGATTCTTATGCTTGTATTTTCTACTGTTATGTTCTCTACATATACATGAGTGATTGCTGCAGTAGTTCTATTTGAAAATTTATTGAATAATTCTATAAATAACTTATTGTAAGTAGGACAGTAGTATTTCAAGATTGAAATTTTCACATCATGGGCAGCAGTACAGAAGGCAACATGCCAGTAGATGAGGGGAAATAGCAGCGTAGAGGATGCTTCAAGGTCAGAGCTGTATGTAGCAAGAAATTGCTAAAACACTTTCCTCGCTAAGAGGGAGTGTTGATTTTGGTAGCATCGGAAAGTGATCTAAGTCTCAAATTTGGTGAGGAGGCTTAGACACCAGTATTCCAAAGAACCGAGAAACCGTTTGTGGAAATTCCACTCGGTTCATGTTTAATTAAAATAATTAATTATTTTAATGGGGACCCTAAGTCTAAACTTAGGGAAATTAAATAATTAATGGGTATTAATAAAACAGAGTATGAATCTTCTAGAGAACAAAGATAAAGTCAAGTTTAATCTTAACCAGTGATTAGAATTCTAATTTGGGTCATTGATTCATCAATGAGAAGATTATAAAAGAAGCCTTGAGGGTCATTTGGAAAGTAAGCCGGGCAAACATTCAGCAACCCGAGGGAAGTCGATTATGAAGAAAGAGAATTCGATTTCAGAAGGAGATTTGCAGGGTGGAGGAAGCAGAGGGAATAAACAATGTTAGGGTTCAAGGAAAGAAGGATGCAGAAGGGCAGAGAGGCAGCACCCGGGAGCAGCGCAAAGGCCTCACGCAGTCTCACACTGGCTCTGCGCAAAGAGGTACGCAAGAGTGACACATAGTGACGCAGGGAGGGCCAGTGAATCCCTCAAGTGTCAAAAGTTCTCCGGAGGTCCACAGAAAATTTATCTCAAATGTATCTCAAGAAGTTTCTCAGTTATTTTTGCCATTCTTTTCTTGTAAAGAATTCCTAGTGAAGATTAATATATAAACCCTCATCTGCTACACCAGTTTTCCCACATTGGGTTTTTCCGAGGACACTTTTCCAAAAATAACTGTGTCATTGTGATTGGTTCTTATGCTTGCATTTTATTGTTCATTTTTTTATTTGTACTTGAGTGATAACTGCAGTAGTGTTTATTTCTAAATTTGTTGTAAGGATTTTGTAAATAACTTATTGTGGAAATAAGTAGGAGAAATAAATCTATAACTGTAGTAAAAATTTAGAATTGACTTTTTCACATGCATTGGAAGTTTGTGGGTTCAATCATGGCCAGACATGTGTTATGTATTCAATCAGTTGAGCCAAACCATAGTTCGACTGACCAAATTATTTAGGTGGGAAGCTAAGCATGTTCTACGGTACCTCAGAGGCGCTACCCAGTTTGGACTATGGTACAGACAGACAGAGGGAGTGAAGCTACATGGCTTCACAGATGAAGATTGGGCGGGATGTCCATCAGACCGGAAGATGACATCAGGTGGAATTTTCAATGTTGGTTCTACGGTAGTTTCTTGGTATAGCAGTTAGCAAAGATCAGTAGCACTCAGCTCAGCAGAAGCAGAATACATGGCTGCCATTCAAGCAGCTTGTGAGGCTATCTGGACGAGAAAGATACTTATTGAATTATATGGTCAAATGATGGATCCAACTGTGATCTACTGTGATAATGAGTTGCATTAAACTCTCTGAGAATCTTGTTTTTCACGATCGTTCCAATCATATTGAAATTCGGTATCACCATCTACAAGACTGTGCAGAGGTAGATTATGTTGTTGCAGTACATTCCAATAGAGGAACAAGATGTAGATATTTTGACAAAGGCCTTGTCAAGAGGAAAATTCGAGTTCCACAGGTGCAAGATAGACGTGGTTGATAATCCCTGTTGAGAGGGAGTGTTGAAAATGAAGCAAGAAAATTCTCAACTTGATTTTTCCTTGATTAAATTGAGAAATTTTGAATTTCCACATCAACAGATAACTTGGATGATGTTAACTTGAGTGACATGGCTTGTGTCACCTAGTTTACTCGGTAAATTCGAGTTGGAAGAGTTAGAGTTCAGTTTAGTATGTGTGATTGCTAATTTGTAGCAATCAAGGTCAGTTATCTAAGGTTGTTTTCAGTTAAACTAGTTCCAACTGTTAGAAGAACTAGTGGAGGGTCAAGTTGTGGAGTAGGACTTCAGTCAAACTCAGTGATTATCCAGTTAACTGATCAATCAGCCCAAAATAGTTGGTGCATGCAGAAAATTCGAGTTACCCAGTTGTGATGGAGATTCCAAGGCAATGTAACATTAGTTGTAGACTAGTTCTGAGTGTACAAATGTTGCATGCGGTCAGAGGAAGGACCTATAGGAATTACAGAATTCTATTGAGCAAATTTCCTTGGAATTCGAGGCTAATTCCACCAGGAACAATGCAAGCAAATAGGAGCTAAAGCCAAGGCAGAAATTGACTAAGTCTGGGTCAAAGGCCTTCAATGAGTAGTGAGAAAGATTGAGCACTTGCAGGGTGAGCTTAGTTGAGAAAATCAATTGTAATCCATCTATATTCTTCTGATTAATGCAGGAGGCATTGGGGTTTTTAGCATATTTATTTCCCCAGATAAAAATACTTGTTGCATGTGTGTGATTTCTTATTGCATGTCGAAAACTTTTGCTCTATATCGTGAAATAATACCCACATAATAGTAGAGTAGTTTTCTATCTTGTGATTTTGGTTAAAAGTTCATGAGCAGTTTCAAATCTACAACCTAATTTTTACATATTATTCCAAGGAAAGGACAAATTTGTCCTTGCATCTTCAGGAGTTCCACATTAGCGTTGAGCAATGGTCGAATTCCATTATTCAGGGGTTGACTTTTATCTCCATAGGTAGTCAAAGAGAAAGCCAAATTCCCTCTTCCTTAATGGCCAATCTCTTCGGGGTTTAAGCACTCATGTTAGCTGGAATTTGTTCTTATTCCTCCAACATATCAGTCATTCCAGGAACAAATTTACCAAAGGTCAATTTCTTGAAATTACCAATCATTCTCTTGGTATATCAGTTTTGTAGCATATTCTCTGTGGGAGGCTGAATTTATTGTACAAGGATGAGTTATTCCAGGATGTGTTGAAGTTTGATTCCAAGCATTACATTATCAGTAAATTTATAAATCCATTTGCCCTCTTACTAGCGAGAGGGAATTCCAAGTTATACATTGTAATCATTGAAGATCAAACTCAATAAATTTCAGATTTGCCTTAAAAAAAATTATTGATGTTATTTCTTTTATTATGTTCATGAAATGTTTGACAAAAGTATGAGTCATCTTTGTTGAATATGTTTTCCAGAAGAATTTGCATGCTACTTGTTTGTAGAAAGGTGTCAAAAGAAAGTTCAATATTGTGGAAAATTTGGCTTGAATTTGTGCTTGGGTATATTACATGCTCTCTTGTCGACCACCTTCCAGAGGCCCTCTCAGCCCTCAAGGAGTCTAATGACTCCGCTTTCTCCTCCACAAGATGGTCTCTTGTTGTCTACCTACCATAGTCCCTCTCGGCCCTTAAAGGATTGAGGCCTACTCAACGTTCTCCTACAAGATGCTCACTTGTCAAGCCAAGAGAATGAATTACTCACCCTTGTACTTATATTTTTCCAAACTGTGCAATACCATCAGTTTATACCATGTGTCTACTGGTGCAAAGCTCCATCGCTTAGCCCACTTACACATGAGAATACTCCCTCTACTACCCAAAACATCAAGAAGAGTTTTATCAATGGGACCCAATTTGGACAATTGACGTATGAAACCTTCCAAGGCCATTTTTAGGCATTGAATGACATATTTTGGGGGTTAAAACATTCCAACTTAGTTGTTAGACCCTAAGAAGCTATTATACACTCATTCATTGTAAGAATTGCGTCAATTAAAGTTCAAATGCAAAAGTTATGCCTCCTAAAAGTTGACTTATTGTGCCCTAGTTGGCTATCGGACTACGTTATAATCATGCCACTAGGAGGAAAAGAGGTTCCATTTATTTTGATTTGATCTCGTTCTACAGTAGAACAAAACAATGGGGAGGTCTAAGGTGAGTCCATAGAAATAGTGGTTCTCTATTTTCTGCATTTTTATCTATTACATGCATAAGCTGAAAACAATAATTAATAAATTTGGAATCTAAGTTCCATCTATTTTTATCAGATCTATTGTGACAAGCTATCCAGTGGAATATCCATGGAAGTTTACAGATCAAAATGGGTTCCCTTTGAATCATTTTATGGTAATGGTGCATATCTCACAAGCCTCATGAAGAAGGTGAAGGAGACGTGCCAAGTGTTGAAATTTGGTTACTAGAGGACAGGTGGTTCCCTAAGGCTTTGATCTTTGGCCTAGGGAAAAGTGTCCAAATGTATTTCACTTTTTCTCCTAAAGTGACTTTATAAGTTATAAAGTCAAATCTAATTTAAAAGTGACTTTAAGTGATAAAGTTACTCTAATTTTAAAGTGACTTTAATAAAGTCAATGTGAAATTAGAAAATGAAAAGTGACTTTGGAAATAAAAGACTAAGAGGGTCTTTATTAAAGTCTTTATTAAAGTGGGGTAAATTAAAAAATAGAAAGTGAGATTTAAATGCACATTTAATCTCATCCCTAGGTATAAAGCTATCTCAACCATTGGACTTAGAGATTCCCCAAAAGTCACTTAAGGTTAGGTTAAAAGAGGAAAAGAGGGAAAAGATCATTCAATGTTTCATGAGCAGATTGAGAGAAGGAGAAAAAGAGAGCTGGAGACATTTCTGGTTTTGAGAAAGTGAAGGAGAGAAGCAGTTCAGCAAATCCGTACCACAGAGAGAGGTTGCACACATTTCAAGGCAGCAATCCGTACAGCAATAAATCAACACAGTTTTCGAGGCAAATTTCCGTACAGCAGTAGTGGGCACGTTTTCCGAGGTCCATACAATAGCAAGGAGGCACAAATTTCGAGAAGCAATATTGGGCAACACGCATTCCGAGGCTGAGTTGGCACAATTTTCGAGGAGGACATACAACATTAAATGCTATTATCTCCTGCTATAATAAATTTCTTTTTTTACTGTTTTGCTGATTTGACACATTTTTTGAGGTGGATGCAAGCACGGAAAACGAGATAAGTCTATATTGAGTTTGCTGAAATTTTTCTGTATATTTCACTTCTCTGTAAAAGCATTTTCCAGAAATAAAGAAGAGTTTTCGAACTGGTTTTCCCCAAGAGTTGTAGGGGGTTTTTCCAGGGTCACGCTGACCAAAAATCAGCGTGTCATTTTCTGTGTGGGGCTGAAAATATTTTTGTGTTTTTATTTCAGCAATTTCTAGCATTTTGAAATTTCCAGAATTTGTGATTTCAGAAAATATTTATTTTTCCAGCTTGTTGAATGTATGGTTATGGGAATGGACATTTAACTTTATGGGAGAAATAAGGAGAAACTGAAAACCGGAGTGGGTTATCAAATTTCTGCATGGTATCAGAGCTAGTTTGCTGAAAAGTACAGTTTGGGACAGCGAAGAGAAAATTTACAACAAGCTGATTTTACACACAGAAAACAGAACCTTTACCACAGCAGTGTCATTTTTACTTTATTAGGACAGCAACATGTCTTTTGGCTTGAGGGTGGAGGATAGGTTGGATGGGCATAGCAACTACAGTATATGGAAGGAAAGAATGCAGAGCATCTTTGAGGAGACAGAAGTCTTGCGTCGGAATTTGAGATGAAGGACATTGGCTTGATGCATTACTTTTTGGGTTTGGGGGTGTGGCAGGAGGAGGGGCATTTCTTCTTGGGACAGGGGAAGTATATTGTGGACATCCTTAGCAGATTCCACATGGAGGATTGTAGATCCATGTCGACACCTATGATCACCAACTGGAAGAAGCTTCATGCTTCATATTTTGAGTTGGTGGATCCTACATTGTATAGGCAACGAATTGGTTCCTTGATGTATTTGGTTAACACTAGACCAGATATATGTTTTGCAGTCAACACAATGAGCCAGTTCATGTGTGAGCCCAGGAGAGTGCACTGGGTTGCTGCAAAACACATTTTGCGATACTTGCAAGGGACTGTGGAGTATGTTCTGGATTATAAGGAGGGAGATGGAGTGAGATTGGCAGGGTACACTGATTCTGATTGGGCAGGTTGTGCTTTTAATAGGAAGAGCACATCAGGGTGTTGTTTTGGGTTGGGTTCGGCAGTGGTGTTGTGATTCAGCCGAAAGCAGCAGTTAGTAGCATTGAGTTCAGCAGAAGCAGAGTACATGGCGGCCAATTTAGCTAGTTGTGAGGCCATATGGTTTTGCAAGATGTTGTTTGGCTTATTTGGTCAGCTATTGAGACCTTCGGTGATTTACTGTGATAATCAGAGTTGCATTAAACTCACGGAGAATCCAGTATTTCATGACAGGTCAAAGCATATCGGGATCAAATATCATTTCATCAGAGACTATGTTCAGAAGGGAGCTGTGAAGCTTGAGTATATTCCCACTGATGAGCAGGGAGCAGATATATTTACCAAAGCCTTACCACGGGACAAGCATGTCTACTTCAGACACAAGATGGGTGTGGTGAGGAACACCTTCCTCGACAAAAAGGAGTGTTGAAATTTGGTTACCGAAAGACAGGTAGTTCCCTAAGGCTTTGATCTTTGGCCTAGGGAAAAGTGTCCAAATGTATTTCACTTTTTCTCCTAAAGTGACTTTATAAGTTATCAAGTCAAATCTAATTTAAAAGTGACTTTAAGTGATAAAGTTACTAAGTCTAATTTTAAAGTGACTTTAATAAAGTCAATGTGAAATTAGAAAGTGAAAAGTCACTTTGGAAATAAAAGACTACGAGGGTCTTTATTAAAGTGGGGTGAATTAAAAAATAGAAAGTGAGATTTAAATGCACATTTAATTTTAGCTCTAGATCTAAAGCTATCTCAGCCATTGGATTTAGGGATTCCCTAAAAGTCACTAAAGGTTAGGTTAAAGGACGAAAAGAGGGAAAATATCATTCAGTCTTTCATGGGCAGATTGAGAGAAGGAGAAGAAGAGCGCTGGAGACATTTCTTGTTTTGAGAAAGTGAAGGAGAGGAACAGTTCAGCAAATCCGTACAACAAGGAGAGGTTGCACGCATTTCAAGGAAGCAGTCCGTACAATAATAAATCAGGACAATTTTTGAGGAAGATTTCCGTATAGTAGCAATGGGCACATTTTCCAAGGTCCGTACAGCAACAAGGAGGCATAGATTTCGAGGAGGAGAAGCAACAGTCGGCAGCACGCATTCCAAGGCTGAGTTGGCACGATTTTCAAGGCTAAAAGAAGCTATTGTGATTTTTGTACAATCCGTACAGCAGTACAAAATTTTTGGCACGAATTTCGAGGAGGACGTACAACATTAAACACTGTTATCTCCTGCTGTAATAATTTTTTGTTTTTACTATTTTGCTAATTTGGCACATTTTCCGAGGTGGAGGCAAGCACGGAAAACGAGATAAGTCTGTATTGAGTTTGCTGGAATTTTTTCTGTATATTTCACTTTTCTGTAAAAACATTTTCCAGAAATAAAGAAGAGTTTTCGAACAGGTTTTCCTCAAGAGTTGTAGGGGGTTTTTCCAGGGTCATGTTGACTAAAAATCAACGTGTCATTTTCTGTGTGTGGGGCTGAAAATATTTCTGTGTTTTTATTTCTGCAATTTCCAGCGTTTTGAAATTTCCGGAATTTGTGTTTTCAAAAAATATTTATTTTTCCAGCTTTTTGAATGTATGGTTATGGGAATGGGCATTTAACTTTATGGGAGAAATAAGGAGAAACTGCAAACCGGAGTGGGTTATCAAATTTCTACACCAAGCTTGGAAGAAAATTATTATGTTATTTCAATTGATATGCAAAACGCTAATAATAAAATTTGTTGTCCAAATAGACATAGAAGATGCCACTGAAGACACTTTGTGCCTAGAATTTGAAGAAGACAGGAATGCCAACCACATAGATGAAGCCACCAGTGACGTAACCTAGACTTGGGTAGAAAGGCATTTGAAATTTTTCTACAGCCAAATTTTAGGTCATGTATCATAAATTTTTAAGGAAATACCATATATGACAGTTACGATCATGGGGAAATAAAAGAAGAGCAATTCATTTTGCTGATGAAAATGATCCAGTTACGATCATGGGGAAATAAAAGAAGAGCAATTCATTTTGCTGATGAAAATGATCCTTTTCCATAACCTGAAGAAAATGTCCCAGATGTTGATCTACATAGTGGTAATGCAATTTTTACAAAGGAAAGCATTGAAGAAGAAGAAATTCATATTCTGGTATGTGAAGAAGATGAAGCATGTAGCATTACTCATGCTATCCCGGATGTTGATCTACATAGTGGTAATGCAATTTTTACAATGGACAGCATTGAAGAAGAAGAAATTCATATTGTGGTATGTGAAGAAGATGAAGCATGTAGGGAGGATATTCTAGGCAGAATTCTGAAGGAATTCAACAATATTTTTCAGATTTGGAAGGACAGGTTTTTGTTTCAAATTGTAGGGATGCCCTATATGTGGAGGAAAGTGATTTGCACAGCTATCTGTTTAGCAGAGAAAAGATAAATGATGAGGTTTCAAGTAGAAAAGGGGACCTAGATATGGATGTGCGCAAAGAATATTGCAACATAGAGAAGAGTGTCAATTTGAAAGTTCTGGACAATGATATCCTTGCTGCCCCGGATTGCAATGATCGAGGAATTGATGAACAAAAGCCATTTTTTGAACTATCACCAAGCAATTTGGATGAATTCATTTTATCCAATTCTTCTTCGTCTCGTTCCATAATGACCCTGATTTTGATGAGGGAAGGGATACCCTTGGTTTTATTTTAGAATATGATAATACATCAGCTGTTCAGGATGATGACAAGGACAAGTTTTTGGAAATGCCTTGTGATAACACCTGTGTTCGTGCTGAAAGGATAGAAATTGATGACTGTTTTCCAGGGTAATGAGGCCATTAGTAAAAGGAGCATATCAGATTAGCCTCTTGATGATGAGCTGAACTCCATCTTTAAATTTTGTGATGAAGACCTTGAGATTTATTTGCTTCCATGAACCTGAGCCTGAATCTGATAGGAAGGATAAAAAATTGTTGTTAATAACTGAGGTACAGATGATGACATTCCTGAGACCAAATGGATTGGTGATATTGCATAATTTTTTAAGTTTTCCATATGGTGTGCACCCTCTACCAAATGAGATATGCATTCAACGGACTAATATAGTCAGTTTTCAGGCTCGAATGCAGGCAACAACCAAGATGGCATGCATATTGATAGTTGAGCATAAAGGCAAACCAGCTCTATTGTTTTCTCTACCTCGGAAACATGCACAACTAAATTCTATTGATATTGTGGTAAAGGATATTTTTGAAAATTTTGACAAGATCATTAATATACATGTCAATCAGCTAATGAGCTATCTGAACTTTGAAGACAAACCTTGCTTGTAGGAAATTTAGAAGAGGCACAAAAGGAGAGGTTGATGATGCTTTACAAAAGAAAAAAAATGAAAATACAATAAGGATCCCATGTTACTTTTGTGTTTTACAAGAACATCCTAGAGAGTTTATCCTTTCCTATATCAGGAGTACAAATCTGCACCATGAATATGTCGGTTTATATCCTGATTCCTAAGGGTTTTAAAGTTCCGAAAAAAGGTTTTTAATGGATGACTACCCACGTTTATACTTAAAATCACAAAAGTTCCAGCACATGACCACTTTGGCTTTAATGTGTCTCTGTTCTTTACCATGATCAAACATAGAGGAAAGGGTCATTGTGCCAACGAATTCATGAGGTGGTTGCCTTGGCACGCTGATTTCACTTTGCACTGCTTTCTGGCACATATTTTATTTTGATAAGGCTCTTGGGTTCTCTAGTGTTCCCAAGAAGAACACTAGTCCCCACAGTGGAGCAAAATATTACCCACAATCTTACTGTGTGACCATGAGGATGTCCTAGGGATATTTTGTAGATATAAGGAATTCGTTATGACACCAGCCGAGGATTGGAGCTGAATAGGATAATAGTACAAGTTACAAGAAGGACGGTAACTATGTTGAAAATGTTGTAATTATTCATGATGGAGGTGGTATGCCTGCTCAAATTTGTGGTAAACAGAGATGATGAAAATGTGTATATACTAGATGTTTGAAGGACCTGGGCACATATATTTGAGTATCCAAAAGTTTACTTTGGAAACATATAAATCTGGACGATTTCCTTGATATGTTCACCTACAAACAGTCCTGTAGCATGCCTCCTTTATATAAACGACAGTTTGAGGGATCAAAGCATGATAGAGGGGTCAAATTTAGAAATAAAGGAAGATTCAACAAGGCCCGAAACAAAGAAATCTAGCAGGTTCATACACCAAAGTTCAAATGGTGGCATGAAGATTCCTTTGGATCAATGTTGCAGGAAACGTCCCCCCCCCCGACTCCAACCTCCAAAATGAGGTCCGTACGGAACCGTATGGGATCCGTATCCCAAAATGCGTTTCGGAAAAAAAATTGCATTTCCTGGTTTTTTGGAACCATATGGCTGGATCCGCGTTTCGTATGACAGAAGCGCCGTGATTTCTGTACGGATCTGTACGGTTCGCGAGCGGTTCTATATAGCGCCGTACGGATCCAACTTGTGCACTTCACAAAAGCGTTTTTTTTTTTTTGGTTTTAGCTGGGTTAGTAAGTGATTTAGTGTTGGGTTAGGGATAGGATGAAAAGCTTATAAGCTCTATTTCACCTCTCATTTGCTCACTTGTGTTTTTGGAGAGCTTGGAGAAGAGAGGAGAAGACAGCTTGGAGAACAGAGAGTTGAGGAGAGTGAAGGAGGAGGAGCTTGAGGAGTAAAGAAGGGCTTCCATCTACAAGAGCTAAAGAGGTAAGTGCAAACCCCAAACTTTCTCATTTTTTTGTCATTGTTTTTTGTATTTTCTCTCTTCGCTCTCCTACACTTTCCCATTCTTTCTTCTTCTACATTTATTTGCAGGTTGTCCACCATCTATATTCGTACTCAAAAATGATGTTTCTTTGGGTTCTATGTATCATTCCACTCTTGGTTTTGATGATGGTAAGGGGGAGTAGAAATAGAAGCGGAGAACATGAAGAAGAAGAGGAAAGTGGTCCCCATATGAGTGACCCAATGTATGATGAGGAGGAAGGCTTTGAAGAGGAAGGGGATGATGAAAACATTGAATCACAAGAGGGGAAAGCTGCATTGACACCCTTGTGGAACTATGTGACCAAACTTGAAGGGGGAAAAGGTGGTGGAAGCCACAAGTTTTTGTGCCCTCATGGTTGTCATGGAGGAAAACCATATAGCGGTTCATATACCCGTGTGAGGAGGCATCTTTGTGGGGTTATGGACAGTGATGATAGAAAGGGTGTTGTGGGGATAGCAATTTGCCCAAAGGTTCTAGCTGAACAAAGAATAAAATACATCCAAATAGAGGAGGTTGCACAACAAAAAAATAAAAAACAAAAAACTCAATCTAAATCAAGTGCAACCTCTAGATTTGGTAGCTCATCTCCTCATGGTGCTTCTGCAGATTTCCTTAATGTTGCTGGGAGGGATGATGTGGATGGAAAGATAGTCCGATTTCTTTGTGCTTGCGGTGTACCATTCAATGTGCTTCGCTATCCCTATTGGCATGAAATGGTAAAGGGCATCAATGAAGCCCCAAAAGGATACAAATCCCCCAACTATGAGAAAGCTAGAACAATGTTATTAGAAAGAGAAAAAGGAAAGGTTCAAGTAGCTTTGACATGTTTTACAAATGAGTGGGTGGATAGTGGGGTATCCATTGTATCAAATGGGTCGACAAATATTAGAAACCAACATTTGATAAATGTTCTTGGCGTTTCTTCTAGTGGTGCAGTGTTTATTGCATGTCATGATTCCTTCTCTGTCAGTGCAACTTCCCAAAACATTGCAGATCTCCTATTGCAATCAATTAGAAATGTTTTTCCTAGTAAAGTGGTTCAAGTGATCACAAATAATGCAACAAATTGCAAGGGAGGAGGAAAAATTATTGAGCGTACTTATCCACACATATTTTGGTCTAGGTGCTTGGTGCACACATTGAACCTTTTGATGCATGATATTGTGAAGCATAAAGAATGTGGGCAGATTAATGAACTTTACAAGAGAGGGAAGAAACTCATTAAATTTATCACAGGGCATACAAGGGTAAACTACTTCTATGGCACTTACTCCAAGTTGCAGTTGCTTAAACTTGCAAAAACCAGATTTGCAAGTTATTACCTCACCTTTAGGCGGCTAGTGAAGGTGAGACAAGCTTTAACTAATATGGTCACTGCTGAATCATGGGAGGATATTAACACTGATAGAGATGGTGTTAATGCAGCAAAGGACACTATTCTTCACATGTTATTTTGGTCACAGGTTAAATATGTTTCGCAATTCACCAAACCAATTTATTACATGATCAAGTTTGTAGATTCAGATCAACCAATAATTAGGGAGGTGTATGAGCAAATGGATAACATGTTGGGGCAGATTAAAGACGTTGTTGAGCCTAGAGATACCACCTTGTACAAATATATTCGTACAGAGGTGGTAAAACGATGGGATATGCTAAATATTCCATTGCATGCATTAGCATATGTTTTGACACCTAAATACTATAGTCCATCATGGCTTTCAACAACAACACCTAGTGGGCGAGAAGGAGAAAACCACACCTAGATCCAGAGGTCCTACAAAAATATATGATTGCACTGGATAAATTAGTCCCTGATGAGGAGGAGTCACACTCAGTACGAAAACAGTTGAGCAACTATACACTTTCCACTGGTCCATTTGGGAGCATGCATGCTATTAGAGATCGAGAGAGTTTTTCTTCTATTGAGTGGTGGAACATGCATGGAGGTGCTACTCCACTTCTATAGACTTTGGCATTGCGAGTGCTATCACAAGTGGTAAACACTTCTTCTGCAGAGAGGTGTTGGAGCTCTTATTCTGTCATCCACAGTGTTAAAAGGAACAGGTTGAGTTTATACTAGACAGAGAGCTTGGTTTATGTTCATTACAACTTGTGATTGTTGTCCCATTACTGTGATGATGCAAAGAGTAACAGAGACCTTGCGGTTTGGGACAGGTATACAGAGGAGGCCAATTTGGAGGATGGAGTGTTACGATTAGAGCAATTAGAGGATGCTCTTATCCATGATGATGATGATCGACTTGACATGCCAGCCCCCACTGGTCCCTTGCTTCCTAAGTTCCATGGTTCAACACCAACAGCAGGGGCTTCGTCTTCATCAATTACAGTGCCAGTGCCACAACTTCCACAACCACCATCTTCTTCATCGCCACCACGTGTAGGCGCACCATCACGTACTCTTCGTGGTGGAAGGAGGAGAGATGAGTAGATATTTTCAGTGTTCACACTTTACTGCTTTTGTCATAGACTATCATTAGACTTGTAGGCTTGTTCTAAATTTGAACTTTTTTGTCTTGGTGGTGGCCAAGTGGCCTATTTTGTAAACATTATTATTTGAATTTTGGACATGGCTAATGTTGAGAGTTTCTCACTTATAATATGCTTTATGTTTTATAATATGGTTAAATTTTTTATGTTTATCATTTATGTTTTATAGTATGCTTAAATGTTTTATGTTTATAATTTATGTTTTATCATGCTTAAAAATTTGATGTATGTTTGTAATTGCTAAGATCTAGAATCTAGATTCTAGATGGTTGATGCTCGAATAATTAATTATTGATGTACAATGGAATCATGGATGTCATATCTGTCTTGATTTATGTAAAAATATGCATTTTTTCATCTCTTCTACAACTAATATGGTATTTGGGATGTTTTTTTTTAATATCAATGCAAAAAAATATAATATATATATATATATATATATATATATATATATTAGATGCTTCCGAAACGCTTCGCTTCCTAAATTTTTGGAAAATGACGCTTCCGCGTCCCTGCTTCCAAAAAACGTCCCCGCTTCGTGCAATGTTGCTTTGGATTACACACTCATAGCAGGTGCTTTCGTTGAACTAGGGCATGGACTGTAGCACATGGTTCAAGAAATGGTTGTGATTGGACATCAATCAGTGCGTGGTGCTATGATAGTCTGGTATCTCTCAATTATAAACATGAATGAACAAAAACGAGGATTAGCCTTTTTCTCACTAAGTAGTAGGATTAGCTGGGTCGATTTGTAAGGGTAAAAGAAAATGTATTCAAGCAATATTGGAGAGGGCCGACTCACACTAGAATTTAAATTAATTTGTATTTGAAGTTAATTAAATATTGAAATATTAATTACAGTGCCGAATTTCATTTTGGTCAGAGACAGAAAAACAAGTCTAGGGATGACTTGTAGCAAAGGGGCTCATATAGAGACGGTTTGAGTTACATTTTGGAAAATGATACTTTAAAGGTTCAGGTGTCCACATTGTGTGAAGAAAACCAGCCCTTTGGCAGTTTGTGAAGGCCTGATAATGCATTATGAAGCCGTTATTTGTCATCACCTTGGAGATGTTTTTGACCTTGAGTACCTCATTGCCCATATTTGAAGATGCTCTTGCTGAATTTTTGGAAGAGAAGGAGATATCGAAGGGCATTTGAACTCCAGTTGCACCAGAAACCCCTCATTTGTCGAGTTAGATCACCTTTGACGGCTTCTACCCCTTAGAACTTGTCGAGTGGCATAAATGGACCTTAATTCATGTAATTTGGATTAATGAATGGTGAAGAGGGCCTTTTTCCCCTCCTTAGGCTAGATTAGGGGCTTTTAGCCTTAAAAATTTTAATATATGATAAGTTGAACACCTCCTTTATTTGGTGCATTTCCTCTCATGATTGGATTTGGGGAGAAATCCCTTAACAAGTTTAAAACCTCTGAAATTTTCTTTTAATTCTTAATTGTGGCTATGGAGGAATAAGTAGAACAACTTTTTGGAGGATTTTGTTGATGTAGATAGTTATCTTTTCTTGATGGGTATTGGAAGATCCTGATTAAAAGGCCTTATTGATGTGGATAGACTTCTTTTCATTGATGATTATTGGTGAAATTTGATGATATGTGATATTCAATGTGAGTTGTCTTTTTTCAATTTTGTTTATTGTTGATGGATAAGGGTTACTAAACATTCACTATAGTTTTGCTAGTATTTTTATCTCTTTATTTTCCTTGGTTCTCTTGAGGTGACCAAGTTAAGCTCCCTCCCTTATTTATCCTTGAAAATTGGAAGGCACCTAGCCCAAGCCTCCAGGATACACAAGTTAGTCTAAGGCAAAATCCACTCCAAGCCTTTTTGAATCTCTCATCAAGCTCTTTTGAGATTACCTAAGCTAAGCTCGCTCCCCCATCCCATCCTTGAAGATTGAATGACACTAAGGTTGGAAGTCTAAGGGAAATATGTTAGTCTCCCTTAGTTCCTTGCACCCACATCCATCTCCCTTCTCTCCCCAATTGTCTTGCTCGTTGACTCCATATTCCCCCAAAAATATATTGGCAAGCCAAGGCACTGATTTTTTATCCTGCATCACATGTTTTCTTTTGTAAGTCATATAAACTATTTTGTTAGTGTTAATATCTCCCAGTGATTCCTTAGTTGTGTTTGTAGGGGGCTCTTGACTCAGTTTGACCGATCCATTAAATCCCTATGATCTACTATAGAGAAATCCCCTTGAGCCAAAGGAGAGCTGGAAAGAAGCAAGAGGGTTGGTGAAGTAATAATGGCACCCTCTTGAGTGCATAGGGTCTCACACTTGAGATTTTTGGACTTTATCCCAACAAGTGCAAGATTTTATTGTAACAAGTCTCTTAGGATAAAAAAAGATATAAAGAAATTTTAGAATTGTATTGTAAAGCAACATGAATGGAGTAAGTGCTCATAAAAACCCATTGTTATTTAATAGTTTCAATGAAGAGCCAAAAATCTAGTTCTCTCACACATTATCATTATCCATCCAAAGCATTGATGGTGGACTACAATACTTAGGATTTTGTCTTAAACCTAATGATTATAGGGTGAAGGATTAAAATTGGCTTTATGAAATAATAGAAGTGAAAATGACTAATTATTGCTACATGTGGTTATCCAAAGGAGCCAGCTCGATAAAGTTGGTGTTGAAGGGGATCACAATGTATTGGCATTTATTAGCTTACATTCTGAAAGGATTGTTGGGAAAAATAAGGAATAAATGCTTTAATTTTTTGTGGATAGGGTAAACAAAAAAGGAAGGAATCCCTAGGGTGAAATAGAAAAAATGGAAAAGCTAAAAAAACAAGGAGGTTTGGATTAAAAATTATTCACTTGTTTCAACAATTTATAGCAAGAATAAGATTAGGGGGAATATTTAAGGGAGAAGGATTATAGGGGAAAGTGAAGAAAAGACTATGCGTGTAGATTAGTCATTTGGAAGACCTTAGTCAAGGCCTTTCCTTTGCTAACCAGGTGTCTAATCTAGAAGGTGGGTAAGGGTGATAGTGTAGAAATTATATGCACTAAGCATGCATATGTCCAAGATCCACCTGATCTCACACTATTTAACTTTATGCAAGATACTGAATCTATTCCACTTGTTAATCTTTTGCGGAAAATTTAATTGCACACACATGTGAAGCATAAACAAAAATATTCAATCGCACATAACATAGTTTTTAACCGAGAAAGCCTAAAGCTAAAAACTCCAACTATATATTATGTAACATGGAGATCATATGACAATCTTTACAAGCATACAACACTTATCACAAGCTCTCAGTACAGTACAATCGTCATACACTAATCAGGCCTAATCTTGCAAATCCATGCACCGATCTATGCCACCTGCTAGCCTGCCTCCACTGCACAATCTCTGATGAAGAATAGCTCCGAATGAATTCGAATTACTCTTGGATTGACTGCGCAATCCTCATTGGCATCTCCACTATGTGTTGGATGCAATCAATGCATCACTAATAGTCACAACATATAGTCTATCTTGCCCTTTCACCTATCTCTCCACTGGTCTCCACTGAAACTGCCATGCACTGTAGTTAACTCATGTATTGTTCAGTTGATTAATGAGTTATTATTTATGAATTAATTAACTAATTAATTCACTCCAATCTCACTAGTGTATCAATCAATTAGACTAGATACAACTAGCTCAACTGAGTCTAACTGAGTTAAACTAAATACAACTCCATAACTACTTCTTCCAACTGTGTCATAACTCTGCCACTTGAGTTCTAATTGAGTCCTCCATGCATTAGCTCTAGTAAACCCTTGGGAATTGCGTAATTCCCTCAGTCCACTGATGTGCCACATCTGTGCACTGAAACAAAGTGCTCCAAGAGAATAAGTTGTTGTTTAATTTAAGAATCTGATTGTTCTTAGAGCTAATAATAATCGACATACATCTATTTTTAGCTTGGTGATCTATAATGAACTCTACTGATATTCTAAAAATAGGAATTTCATCTATTTTTCCAACTTGACCAACCATCCACAAATAGCATCCTGCAACTCATAGAATATGATCGGCATGTCTAAAAATAGACTTTGCGCCAAAAATAGCCTGCGGGCCCACTTAGTGAAAGCGACTCTTTTCACTAAGCTCATCATCTTGTTGAATCTCAACACTCCCTCTCAACAAGATAGGGATTATCTGCCACCCTGATCCTGTCTCTATGGTATTCAAATTTGCTCCTGGTGAGCGCCTTCGTCAGAATATCTACATCCTGATCCTCCGTAGGAATGTAAGAAAGCAACATGATCTTCCATTGCACACAATCTCTGATATGATGGTACCGGATGTCAATATGTTTAGATCTATCATGAAATACTGGATTAACCGAGAGTTTAATGCAACTCTGATTATCACAATATATCATGTAGGATCTAAATGTGAACCGAACAAACCAACCAGGATCTTCCTCATCCAGATAGCCTCACATGCAACTTGAATTGATGCCATGTATTCTGCTTCCGCTAAAATAAGTACCACGGATCTTTGTTTCTTGATGTACCATGAAACTGTCGTAGATCTGATACTAAAATCCCTCCTGATGTGCTCTTTATGTCTGTTGGGCTGCCAACCCAATCTGCATCCGTGAAGCCATGCAACTTCACCTTGTCCGTCTTTCTGTACCATAAACCATACTCGGATGTGCCTGAGATATCTCAGGACATGCTTGCCCACTTCTTCAAAAGAGCTTGGTAAAAACAGTACTCGCTTGTGAAAGTTGGTTCACCGCATAGCATATGTCACGGTCTTGTATTGACTAAATACATGAAGCGAACCCACCAGCCCCAAATAGATGCTTGAGTGGCATCCACTACCTCTGTAAAGTCTGAGCATCTCTTTTTCCAATTTCTGGAAGAGGAGTGTCAGTAGCTTGCGGCCTTGCATGTGAAACTTCTCTAGTATCTCCCGGGCATACTTTCCTTGAGACACAAACAGTTCACCTTCCCGCTGCCATATTTCCAATCCAAGGAAATAATGAAGGAGGCCCAAATCCTTCATCTCAAACTCCTTTGCAAGATCTGCCTTGCATGAGTATATCAACTACTCATCACCTGTTAGTATCAAATCATCAACATAAAGTACAATGATTAAAAGCTTACCCTCAACCACAATCTGGTACAGGTTTGCATCCGCCTCACTCTTGGTGAAGCCAAGTCCAGTGAAATAGCTGTCGATACGAGTGTACCAAACACGGGGTGCTTGTTTCAGCCCATACAGCTCTCTTTTGAGCCTGCACACATGCGACTCGTTGCTGAAAATCTCAAATCCTTCAGGCTGCTCAATGTACACCTCTTCCTCAATGATCCCATTAAGGAACACAGTCTTCACATCCATCCATATGATACCTTTATTCAGCAACTCTTGGATTTGCTTCTTGATTTCCAAACTTTCCATGATTGACATGCGATACATACCAATATTCGGAAGTGGAACCTCCTGCTGCAGTTGAATCTCATGTTGAATTCCCATCTTGGGTGGCAACCCCTTTGGTTCTTGAAACATCTGGCCATGCTGACTTACCACATCAAACAAATTAGATTTCAATTTGGCATCACATCCTTCAAAAGATTCATAGTTAACATCTTCCTTTTTCTTGATCATAAGAAGCACAAAAATTTTACTTGCATTTACTAGCCTCTTCATTTGCCCTGCATTAACTAAAGAGATATTCAGTTTCTTGCAATGAGCTCTCACAATATACTCCACTCCATATTTGATCAAATGATATTTGTTCTCATGACGGTAAAATATCGCTTTCCTGTCATACAAATATGGACTACCCAAGATAATTCATGAAATATCAAGTGGTACAACATCTAACTCAACTTCATCAAGAAAGTTTGCAGTAATAGAAAATCTGAAAATACATTTCCTTGTCACCTGTAAATTTTCATTGCTAGCTATCCAACCCAACGGGTATGGCTTATGATGAGGTACAGTTTCAAGGTTCAGTTTTTTAACTAAGTCTTCTGAAATCAAGTTTGCTTGTGACCCTGTATCAAATAAGGCATCAATCTTTGTATGATTAGAAATTACTCTAACATGGAATAATTATATCCTTGTATCCTCATTTGAAGTGTCATTGTGACTGTTTGAGATACTAGAACTTGCAATCGCTTCCTTTCCTTTGTTAACCACGGTAACTATCTTGGTTTCATCTCCAGAATCAGATCCAAGATCTTTTTGTGTCGTGGCAGTCGTCTTTTGTTTCCCTTTGTTATTTGGTTTCTTTGGTCTTAGTTCGGGATGTAGTTTCCAATAGTGAGCTTCATCATGCCCCTCTTTGGAACAATGTTTGCATGTTATTTTCTCCCCTTCTTGCTTCACACTTGCCTTCTTCTTTCCCTTCCATTTTCCTCCTTTCTCTTTTCCCTTACCTTTGAATGGATACTTCTTACTACCCTCTTCAAAAATGTTTTTATCCCTTGCTTCAAGATGCGTGGCTTGCACACATACTTCATCTAAGTTATTTGGGTTAAACATGAGAATAGTGTGTTTTAAGTAGGAATGTAGACGTCCTATATACTTCAAGAGTTTGCCTTATGAATTGAAGTCTACTCCAAGTAATAAAGCCCTTTTCCTAAACTCTTGTGTATACTCTTGGACACTTTGACCTTTAAGCTATCTAAAGTTTTTCCAACACATTATCGCTTTCTGCATATAGGCTAATGGATAGAATTGCCTTTTAATAGAAGAATGAATTCGACCCAAGTAATGGAAATCTTACCATGGATGCACATTTCCTCTTGTGTCTTTGCCTCCCACCAAACTAATGTTGCTCCTTCTAGCCTTAATGAAGCCGATTGGATTTTAATATCGTCTTCCTGCAGATTTTGAATTCTACAATAAACTTCTAATTGACAAATCCAATTATCTAGTTTTTTAGCATTAACTTCTCCATTATATGTAGGAAGTTCAAATTTGATGTCCAACTTGAGTAACGGAGTCTTACATTTTGGGATCTTGGAATGAGTATGGGTATGAGTTTTTGTAGTGGATTTGGATGATGAAGATGCTGATGAGGATGATGATGACGATGATGGTGGAGAAGGGGGTGGTTTTCCACCACTAGCTTTTGAGCTCCTCTCTTCCTTCTTTTTACTATTTGAAGATTCTTCTCTATGAGGGTGTTTTGAACCTTCTCCAATTCCTTCGCCATAAAAGCTTCATACATAAGTTTCACCATCCTTTGCATTTCTTTGAACTCCTTCTTGACATCCTCTTCCTCAGAATGTTCATGAGCTCCTTCATGGCCTGACATTTTGGTTGTTGATTCAAGCTATATCTCTGCAGCTTATATCTCTTCAACCACTTTAGCCTCTTGTGCAATTAATTCCTCTTGTGCTTCAATTGTTGCCTTCAGTGGTCCTTCGAGTAAGGATGATGCTATCTCAACCTTCTTCCTTCTTGTCCTAACTTCTGGATTAGTTATCAGTACTAAGTAGCTTCCCTTCTCCTCTCTACAATCTCAATCTTGTAAGCAGCAGTAAATTTGCACTATTAAAAACTCTTCAAGTAAAACAAGCAAGCAACCTTGTGCTCTGATACCAACTTGATCTTAAATTACTTGCTAGTTAATGTTGTGCTAGTTTCATTTCAAATATAAACTTTTCTTTTCATTGTTTTACTTATCCTTCATGAGTTTGTTTAAGATCATGTGATTGGAAAACAATGTACTTAGTGAAATTATGAGTTTGGCATAAGCTTAAAAAGCATAATTTTAAATGACAGAGCAGAAGCAATAGTAAACATAGCAAGCACATATAATAGAGCTTAACACAGAGAATTTTGATAAAGGAGTTCACTCCTCCTGGGCTACATCTCCTTGGTCAAGCTTCAGAGTGTGACCTTTGTATTAGCTTCAAGTGTGCTCAAATTGCTGTTACAAGCTTTGAAACATCTTGGAACATGTTCCATTGAGTTTATAACATCATAATCTCCCAAAAATGACTATTTGTTTGTTGTATTTGGACTCTGAATGCTCTGGCAATGACCCCACACCTGTTGGCCCTGGCCTTCAAAAATATTCAAATGTACTAAAACACCTGTAGATCACATTTTCTTCCTCTGCATCATGTTTCATTGAGTTCCTAGCATGCAAATTAGCCAGGAATGAATTTTACTGAGCTCAGTTTGGTCGAAAATTGAGTGAGTTATGACCAAAACCAACTTTGCCTCAATTTCTCCTCCAAAACTGGAGAAACTGCCAGTTAAGTTTCTAAATTTGGCATTCCCGCCAAGTTTGGCGCTGCCTCCAAAAATTACGCCAGTTTAATTGTCGGGATTAAATAACATAAGCAGGATTAGCGGAGGATAAGATAGGATTAAAGTTTAACTGCGCTTTACGCACTAATGACGTATTAACATCATTAAGCCACACTTAAACATTAATTAAACGAGTTTATTTCCGCCGATTTTTCGTTTGAACTGGCTCTCGGTTGTGCTCTTCTAGTCACATGGGGAGGGGGTTGGCCCGCGAGGCTGGCCCCCTCCAACCCCCAACGGTCGGGCAGTTATAATTCAAATAGATGCGGAAGATGGTATGGGTAAGAACTACCCCGTAGGAGAGATGGTCGAGCATGCATATGGTAGGCGGGAGATCAGGGGTTCAAGCCCCGACCCCGCCATATAATTTTGCTTTTAAGTCATGAAGACCTCCACCGCTAACTTTGTCCATCCGCCATTATAGGTCCTCCGCCACATTGGTTAGTATGCCTCTAGATTTAGCTAACTCTGCCATGGTTGGTGGTTTAAAAACATTATAATATATATATATATATATATATATATATATCCGAATAATACCACCACCAATAATAATTCGACCAACCTTAGTCCAAATTTGATATGACTTGTCATTCGACCTTCCAACCTGTCTTGCCATGGGGGGGGTACATGGCATGCCACGTGGCCCTTCCCCATTGGCCACCATATAAAATAAAATGCCAATTTAATAAAATTTCACTTAGACTTGGAAATAAAAAAATTTCACTTCCTAGTCATCATCAGCGAATATGGTGGTGCCACTTGGCTCAATGTCATTGGCTATTTCTGGAGGATATTCCTGCAAAACGAACAGCAGACGATAACTCAGTCATACGAACTCGGATTTTGATGAAACGAGTTCTGCCAGAATCCTGGCAACGAACTCTATCCAGTCGTTCAGGTTTGAAGAAATTTCGAGCACTTTCAATTTTTAGCTAAAACTTGAGCCTTAGATCAGCATGAGCTCAAGCCCTTCATCGACAACGTGCTAGCTAAACCTGTCGACATTGAAAGCCTTCAAGGAGAACATGGAAAAAGCCAAACGGTTGATCCTCGACAAAGTGAAGGATCACATTGTCTCACATATTTCTAGCAAAGGGACTGCAAAGGAGACGTGGGATGCATTGACCACACTATACCAGGGGTCTTCCGAGCAGCGAAAGATGTTCTTGGAGGAAAATATGCTGTCTACCAAGATGCAGAAGGGAGAACACATAGACTCGTTCCTTGCAAAGCTTCAGGAGGGTCAGCGCCTAGGGCCACAAAGATGGTCAGACTGGTTCTGAATTCCGTTTTCGAAGAATGGAAAGCCTTTGTCCAGAGTATCCTAGGCAAAGAGAAGTTGCTAGACTAGGAAGGAATGTGGGCAACTCTTCAACAGGAAGGGTTGAGGAGAGACTTACTCAAGTGCAAGCTTTAAGGTAGCAACAACAGTGGGACGAAGCCCAAGGAGGAGGATGAGAATGCAGACCTTGCATCAAAGGGGCAACAGGAGTAGCAGAGGCGGAAAAAAGACATCTCAAAAATCAAATGTTGCCGGTGTGGCAAGATGGGACATTACGCTACACAATGTCCTCTCAAGAAGCAGGGCAAAGATGAGAAGCATGATTCGCAGGCTGCAACTGCGAGGATCGAGGAAGAAGAATTCGTGATGATTGCCCACATATCTCCAAGGGAGAATTGGGGTGATGTAATATCCCGGATGGGAAAATAGACAACAATACAAGCATACGACAATATAGAAAATGCCGGAAATAGAACATAAAGCAAATACACATAAAAATGCCGGGAATGCTAAGCCATTTTATTAATCTGAGAATATAATGAGATACAATGGATAATCAGAATAAATGCGCCTATCCTTGCTCAAGGCAAGTGAAGAACCCTCTCAGAAAAACAGGAAATGGATGCTACAAGAAACTGCATCCCAGCTGCTGGAAGAAACTGCGGTAAACTGCTGCTGCTGGAATGAACTGAAGCTAGGGGCTGATCCCCTTACCGGAATGAGCTGAAAATCGGCAAACCACCTGAACTCACCACCCCGGACAAAACCCAGAAACCATATAGAAAATGGTCAGCCTCCGAAAATTACCCCAGAAACCCTCCTCCAGGAAAAACGTTGTCCCTCCAGGCCCAGCGCAGATGCCAAATGATATATGCTAAAATCAGGCCACAAACTCCCCGAAAAATCTCCCACTGATAAAGACTGAACCTCCACACCGAATCTCACTGAATCTCCTGCGGAAAACCCCGCAATAGAACACCTCCTCCAAGAATTGCATCCTCTCTCCTAGGGACTGCGCAGTCACCAAAAGAAGCCCAGCTCCTCCGCAAATCAACAACCAAATCCTCCGCTGAAAACTGTAGAAAAGACCTTTCCCGAGCAGGCACTCGAAGTCCCCCGGGGCTAAGGGCGAGATCTCCGACCAGAGACACTCAATCGCACTAAACAGTGTTGCAGACAGGCTAAACAGCCAGCGTGCTCAAGAAGACAGAAGTCTAGCTCAAATATCATCAACAACAAGAATACCAAATGAGATGGCTCTCCCTCCTTTTATAACGCTGGCCCTCCTCAAAACCCTACGTGGTCCCTCCCTCTCCCACGTGCTCCTCATAAGACTGCGCAGAAGCTCCTAGAGGCTACGTGAGCCTCCTCTCATGCGTGGTGTGGACCCCCAAGGCTCCCCCTTAAGTTACAACGTTGCCTCTACTAGAGAAACACTTTATTTTATTTAAGTGAGTTAGACACCTTTTCTCACTTTTATTTATTAATTAACTATAGTCGGCAAAACTATACAAAAATCAAATATTCCAATTAGCGGTGCTAATTAGGAATATTACAGGTGATCTAGAACTATAGTTTGAAGGAATTTCAGTTGGGCAGGATCCTTGGGGATTCCACCTCATGGATCATTACCTTGCTACGGGAGCCCAAATCAGAAGTAGCAGCATGGACAAGTATCAGTTGGTGCAGAGGAGTGCAGAAGTGACAGCGCAGTGGCTAGTGAGCGCCAAAGTCTGAGCAGCGCTGAGTAGAGTTGGCAGCAGTGCAGGAAGGCATAGCGCAGATTCAGCAACAACGCAACAGCTTCAGAGGGTCAGCACAGAGACTAGAAACAACCATATCTTCAGTATCATATGCATCATGTTGAACACTTAGTTCATAACTTGGATGTATTTATGTTGCTTCAGGCAGCAGAGTTGCAGTACAGTAGCAGTTGGCAACAGTACGCAGGGTTAGCAGCAACATAGATGCAGCAACGCAATTGTTGGTGGGCAGCAGTGTTAGACATCAGCAGCGTAGACAGGATGGTGCCAAATTTAGGGTAGTACTTGAATTGGATGTATTAGTAGAGCACATTCCTCGCTAAGAGGGAGTTTTGGTTTCTGGCAGAATCGGATGTGCTCTAAGTCTTAAATTTTGCAGGAAGGCTTAGACACATTTATTCCAAAGAACCCAGAAAGCGTTTTGGGAAACTCCACCCGGATTGTGTTTTATTAAAATAATTAATTATTCTTAATGAGACCCTAAGTTTAAGCTTAGGAAATTAAAATAATTAAAGGGCATTAATAAAACAGGGTATGAATATTCTAGAAAAAGACGCAAATCAAGTCAAATTAATCTTAGTCGTTGATCAGCGATTTAATCTCGGTCGTTGAAGTCTCAAAGAGAAGATTATAAAAAGAACTTGACGGGGCATATGGAAAATAAACTGACAGGGTCTAGAGATAGAATTTCTTTAGTGAGCATCGCTCAGGGAGAAGATCAATCGAGTTGATTCTTATAGAGAGGGGCATAGATAATTTTCTGGTTGGAGATCTTTCCTGATCCAGAGAGTACGAGGCAGAGAAAGAAGAGAGCAGTCTAGAGAAGCAGCGCAGAGCCAGCCATGTAGAGACTACGCAAAGCTTCAGAGGAAGTCTGTATGTCTACTAAGGAACAATCAGGATCCAATGCCGAAGCCAGGGTGTGAGACCGAGAGGCCAGAGCGCTGAGGTTTCCAGATAGCAGAGAGATCAGAGGAGGTGTAGCGCACTCACTGCGCAGTCCCAGCAACAGTGGCGCAGTGACTGCACAGGTGTTACATAGTACTACGCAGAGACAACGCAGAGGCTCATCTCCAACGTAGATCAATGCCAGATCTTCCAGTGACAGGGTAAGATCATCTCACTAGCTTTTTGTTCAATTAGATCTTTGTATAGGATTTCCAATCAGGGCATTCGAAGAATTGTACTCATAAATTACTGCTTAATAATACCAAACCCTTAGCTGCTGCACCGGTTTTCCCACATTGCGTTTTTCCAGGGACTTAGTCCAAAAACAACGGTGTCGTGTGTGTTATTTCTTTTCTTGCTCAAATCTTGTCTCTACATTTAGTTTCAGTAGTTTATTTTAGTGAGGGTTGTAGTGATGCATTCAATGTTTGCCATAGTTAACTGCAAATAAATTGTTAAGTAAAAGTTAACAATTAGGAGAATATTTTCCAGTTGCTGCAATAGGATTCCAGATATAGGAATTTTCACATGGTATCAGAGCTTGTATAGAAGTGCAGGAGAAGTAAGAGAGTGGACCTAAAGGATCCAGGGTTGAGCAAAAATTGGGAGATCAAAGAGCTGTGTAGGCAGCAGATCGATTTCCCTAGGAATTGCACAGTCCGGGTCAGGGTTGCGGGGAAGCTTCACCCCCCCTCGTTCCCGCTCGCGAAACGCGCTCCGTGCGGGAGCATTTTGGGAGTGTTCAGAAACGCGCTCCCAAAAACGCTTCCGAACCTGTTAAAACGCTCCTTGAGCGCTTCCGGCGTTTAAAAAACGATTCGGGAGCATATTTTAGACGCCGGAAGCGATCGGGGAGCGTTCGCTCCCGAACGCTCCCTGGAACAAAAAATGCTTCCCGCCGGCAAGAAATTTTTTTTATTGAAAAAATCGTTTTGTTTATAAGAGGGAGGGAGGCTCAATTTGTTTTATTGTTTGTTGAGTGAGTGAGAGAGAGCAAGGAGAGCAAGAAGGAGAGAAATGGAGAGAGGAGCTGCAAAAGTGACAAGGAGAGTTGCAAGGCAACAGGAGGATTACAAGAAAGAGGTAGGTCTTCTAATCTAATTTTGTATTTTCTAGGATGAATTTGTAAGTTGTTTAAAAATGAAAACTTGATTTTTTTCTTGAATGTTGCATTTTATTGTGTTTAAAACTTAAAAAATGAATTGTTTTTTTCCTATGTTGCATTTCCTATTCCCATTTGGCATTTCTCCATTTGTTTTGCAGGCTAGAAACTTGAAACTTGAAACTTGAAACATCATGGCTATATGGCTAGGGATTTTCCTCATGTTGGTTCCTTTCTTTGTAATAATGGTGTTGGAGAGTAGTATAAGAAACAAGCAAATCAGAGAAGAGGAGAGTTATGGTGGATTTGAAGAAAATCCCGAAGAGGAGGAGGATTATGTTGAGGAGGAAGTGGGGAGTGGAGAACATGAGGACACAGATTCCCCAACTAGACAAGACCAAACTCAGACACCTTTGTGGAAATATGTTCAGAAACAGGAACGAGGGAAAGGTGGTGGAACCACTAAAGTTATTTGCCCCCATTGCAATAAACAATACCATGGTTCATACACCCGTGCGAGAAGGCACCTTTGTGGGAAAATTCCACGAGATGGAGAAAAAAATATAGGAATCAAAATTTGTACTAGTGTGCCAGCAACACAGAGAGAGAAATATAGAAAGGAAGAGGAGGTTGCCCTACAAAGATCTAACAGATCTAGGGGTTTCACTGGTTCTTATTCAAGCCCAACACGTCATGGACAAACAAGTTCAACTTCCACCCATGCCAGTGGTTTTGGAGGTAGTGGCACACCTGGATTAAGGCGTAGAACCATATCCGATTTCCTGGACGAAGGGTGTAGGAATGATGTGGATTCAAAATTTTACCGGTTTCTATATGCATGTGGGGTGCCATTCAATGTTCTTCGCTCACCTTATTGGCATGAAATGGTTTTTGCCATTAATGATGCCCCCAAAGGATACAAAAGCCTTGGGTATGACAAGGCCAGAACCGTGGGTCTTGATCATGAAAAAGCTAAAATAAACCATTCTTTGGCTAGAATGACAAATTCGTGGAATGAGCATGGGGTGTCCATTGTCTCTGATGGATGGACCAATGTAAAAGGAAAGCCATTGATAAGTGTTTTGGCTTCGTCAATTAGTGGTGCAATCTTCCTGTCAGCATATGATTATTCAGACAAATTCAAGACCGACATTAACATTGCAGAACCATTACTTGCAATAATTGAAAAGACTGGGCCATACAATGTCATACAAGTCATCACTGATAATGCTGCTAACTGTAAGGCAGTAGGAGCAATTATTGAGGATAAATACCCCAACATATTTTGGTCTGGGTGTTTGGTTCACACAATGAACCTTTTGATGCATGATATCATCAAAAACAAACAACCTCAATTCAAATGGCTTGGTGATTTGTACAAGAGAGGTAAAAAAATGATAAAATTTATGACAAATCATAGCAATACCCATGGGCTTTTCCGTACTCACTCCAAATTGGAGTTGTTGAAGATAGCAAATACTAGATTTGCTAGCTATTACCTCACCTTCAGGCGCCTTTTGAAGGTAAGAGAGTCATTGGCTGCAATGGTATCAAGCCCACACTGGCAGGTATTAAGGGACATGGCAGTGACAATAGTTGACAGGCAAGGTTTCGAACATGTGGAGGAGACCGCCCTTGACCCTTTGTTTTGGGCACGTGTGAGGGAAATTTTGAATTTCACCAAGCCCATTTATCACATGATTCGGTTTGCAGATACAGATAAACCATTGATTGGGGAGGTTTATGAGCATATGTACAGCATGTTGGGGCAAATAAAAGATATTGTTAAGGATAATGATCCCAACTTGCATGCTATGATTCATGACTGTGTGTGTGCACGGTGGAATAAACTCAATGTTCCACTACATGCCTTGGCATATATCCTTACGCCAAAATATTACTCTCCATCTTGGTTGGGCCAAACTGCACCTGGAGGTGGGGTTAGGATCAAACCTCACACAGATCTAGAGGTACAAGAGGTGTACATGAAGGCATTAGACAAGTTGGTACCTAACAGGGAGGAGTGTGTTAGATTGCACCTTGAATTAGGCAAATACTTCAATTGCACTGCTAACTTTGGTTCTTTCCATGCAATGGAAGATAGAGACAAATTTGATGCTCTCACATGGTGGGAAGCATATGACAGCATGGGACTTTTGCCAAAGTTGGCAAAAAAAGTTCTCTCACAGGTTGTGAACACTTCTTCTGCATAGAGGTGTTGGAGCACCTACAGCTTCATACATAATGTGAGAAGAAACAGGTTGAATGAAAATCGAGCTAAAAGCTTGGTTTATGTGCATTACAACTTGAGATTGTTGAGCCATTACTGTGAGCGGGCAAATGAGGATCAATCATACAGAGTCTGGGACAACAACCCAGAGGATGATAATTTGGAGGACAGCACGGTACATATGGAAGAATTGGAAGCAAAACTTTTTAGGGATGATGATGAAGCATCAGTAGCACCACCACACATAGGACCAATCCCACCATCTACTGGTAGCATTGCGAGTGCGGGTGCCAGTGCCAGTGCCAGTTCTCCATATCAAACTATTGTTCCTTTGCAGATTCAGCCTCCACCTTCTAGTCATGGTCGTGGTACTCCTAAGAGTACTAGAAGACCACCATTTCCTCGTGGCTCGCACAAATTAGACATTTCTCGTGGGCGTGGCAAGGGGCCAGCCAGTAGATAAAATAGATTTGTTGTTTACTAGTCTTTTCTATTTTCTAGTAGTTTTTATCTTTTATAACTGTTGACAGTTGAACAATTGAAACTTGACTCTTTCATATATTTAATGACAATTTAAGTTTGAAGTTTGAACTTGAAAGGTGAAACTTTGAAGTTGGCATTTATAAGTTTACAAGTCATTATGAATTATGAATATGATGCTTCATGAAAGTTATATGGTGATCAATGAATCAATGATGATAAATGTTATATATTGAAATTTGAAATCAATGAATCAATGATGATAAATGTATTTTGAATTTTGAAATCAATGAATCAATGATGATAAATGTTATATATTGAATTTTGAAAGCTTGAAACCTTCAGATTGATGATTCACGAGACTTAAGAGTCAATATGTTGTATGCTTCCAACTTGTAGGCGTGGTTGATGAAGATTATAACTTCTAGATGATTGATGTTATATGATTCAATCTATGTTTTTATGTTTTTTTTGTCTAATTCACCATTCTAAATGTTTTGGTTGACATATATGCATCAAAATATAAAAGATATAAAATATATATATAAATGCTACCCGAAACGCTCCGGACCGGAAGCTTCTAAATATGGCGCTCCCGCTCTCGCTCCCCGTTTTCGCTCCTGCTCCCAAGTAACCTTGGTCCGGGCCAGGAGGGCAAGATTTGCGAGAAATTCTCTCTCTGAGTGAGTTGACAGAGAGGTAAGACTATCCAGATCGTGATTTGTCAGTGGCAGAGGGAGCAGGGTAGAAGATTCAGCGCAGATCAGACACTGGTGGGATGCAGTTTTCTTGTAGCAGCAGTTGTTGGTGCAGAAAGCGTCAAAAGAGTGAACAAGAAGACACTTTTGAGGGAATTCTGACCTCAGGGAATTTCTTGCCCAAGAAATGCTAATTTCCCATGCAGAAGCAGTGAGATCGTGATTTATTTTGCTGCCTCGAGCAGGAAGTGTAGATCCAGCTGCGCAAAGGGTTAGAAGCAGCAGTTCGACATCTGGTTGGGTGAGATGGCAATCATTGGGTTGCGAGATCAGGATCAGTTGGACGGTGCCTCCAACTATGTCATCTGGAAGGCAAGGATCAAGGCCTTCATCGACAACGTGGTAGCTAAACCTGTAGATACAGATCTGTTGAAAGCTTTGAAGAGGAACATGGCAAAAGCCAAACAAGTGTTCCTAGACGGAGTGAAGGATCACATTGTCTCAAATATTTCTAGCAAAGGGACTGCAAAGGATATGTGGGATGCATTAGCCACGCTATACCAGGGGTCTTCCAATCAGCGGAAGCTATTCTTGGAGGAAAAAATGCGGTCTATGAGGATGCAAAAGGGAATACGCATAGACCTGTTCCTTGCGAAGCTTTAGGAGGTTCGAGATAAGTTGGAAACTGTAGGATCAGCACCTCAAGCCACATAAATGGTTAGACTGGTTCTGAATTATGTTTCCGAAGAATGGCAAGTCTTTGTCCAGAGTATCCTGGGTAGAGAGAAGTTGCCAGACTAGGAAGGAATGTGGGAAGCTCTTCGACAGGAAGAGATGAGGAGAGACTTAATCAAGTGCAAGCTTGATGGCAGTAGCAGTAGTGGGACGAAGCCCAAAGAGGAGAATGAGAATGCACCCCTTGCATCAAAGGGGAAGCAGGAGAAGCGGAGGCAGAAGAAGGACGTCTCAAAGATTAAATGCTTCCGGTGTGGCAAGATGCGACATTAGGCTACACAATGTCCTCTCAAGAATAAGGACAAAGATGAGAAGCATGATCCGCAGGCTGCAATTGCAAGGATCGAGGAGGAAGAGTTCGCGATGATTGCCCACATATCTCCAACGGAGAATTGGGGTGATCTAGAGTTGTAGTTCGAAAGAACTGCAGATGGGCAAGATCCTTGAGGAGTCCACCTCTCGGATCAATATCTTGCTACAAGAGCCCAAATCAGAAGTAGCAGGATGGACTAGTATCATTTTTTGTAAAAGAGTGCAGAAGTTACATCACAGTGGCTAGTGAGCGGCAAAGTCTGAGCAGTGCATAGCAGAGTTGACAGCAATGCAGGAAGGCACAACGCATAGTCGGTAGCAGCGCAACAACTTCAGAAGGTTAGTGCGAAGACTAGTAGTAGTCATATCTTTAGTAGCAGATGCATCATGCTGAACACTTTGTTCATAAATTGGATGTTTTTATGTTGCAATAAGAAACAGAGTTGCAGTACAGTAGCCGTTGGCAGCAGTACGCAGGGTCAGCGTCAACATAGATGCAGCAGCACAGTTGTTGGTGGACAACAGTATCAAACATCAACAACGCAATTAGGATGGTGCCAAAGTCAGTGTAGTGCTTCAGCAAGATGCATTACTAGAGCACATTCTTCGCTAAGAGAGAGTGTTGATTTCTGGTAGCATCGGATGTGCTCTAAGTCTCAAAATTTGCAGGGAGGCTTAGACACATGTATTCCAAAGAACCCGTAAAGTGTTTTGGGAAATTCCACCTGGATTGTGTTTTATTAAAATAATTGATTATTTTTAACGGGAGCCTAAGTCTAAACTTAGGGAATTAAATTAATTAAAGGGCGTTAATAAAACAGGGTGTGAATCTTCTAGAAAAAGACAGACTGTAATATTCCCAATTAGCTTTGCTAATTGGAATATTTCATTTTTGCTTTATTTTGCCGCTTTAGCTAGAAATAATAAATAAAGTGAGAAATAAGAGGGTCACCTCACTTTAGTCACCTCACTTTATAAATAAAGTGTTCTTTTCCTAGTAGATTGACGTTATAACTTAGAGAGGGGGCCTTGGGGGTCCACATGAGTATGATGGGGAGGCATCAGGCTGACCCAAGGTAAACTGCGAAGGTCAAAGGAGAGTAAGGACGCAGTTAAGTTTTGGAGGGAGTTTGGCATTATAAAAGGAGGGGTTCTCACCTCATTTGGACATGCATGATTTTATATTGATATTGAGAGCTAGACTTCTGTCTGCTTCAGCACGCCGGTTGTTTAGTCGGTCTGCAGCACTGTTTAGTGTAACCGAGTGTCTCCGGTCGGAGATCTCACCCTTAGCCTCGGGGGACTTCGAGTGCCTGCCCTGGTAAGGTTATTTCTGGTTTCACCCTTAGCTTCGGGGGACTTCGAGTGCCCGCCCTAGTAAGGTTATTGGAGAGGACGCTGATCAGCCTTGGAGAGTGAGGACGCTGTTCCAGGGAGGACGCAGTCCAGATCTGAGCAGGGAAAACGTTGTTCCAGGAGAAGGCAGGACGCAGTTCAGTCTTGGAGTGAGGACGTTGTTCCAGCAGGAAGAGGAGGACGCAGATCTGAAGGCACATTGATAGATCCAGCCTTGGAGATTGTAGATCTGAGCAGATATTTGCAGATCTGGTTCTGTAGGTTGCAGATCTGAAGGTATAGCACTAGATCCAGCTTGGGAGATTGTAGATCTGAGGAGATACTGGCCGATCTAGCCTAGATCTGAAGAGATAACATCAGATCAGCCTTGGAGGTTGCAGATCTGAAGAGATATTGTCAGATCCAGCATAGATCTGAAGGATTGATAGCAGATCTGATCTAGGAGGACGCAGATCTGGAGGGATAGGACGCAGTTATGGTTTGGAGGCTTCAGATCCAGTAGATCTGAGCATGCAGGACGCTGATCCATCTGGGAGGACGCTGATCTGATGAGCAGGGTCATGTGAGCAGGGCTTGACAGCCGTTTTCCGGTGGTCTTTGGCCTCGAGAGCCAGCTTTCTATCCGGAGGGTTTCAGACCAGCACTACATCTCTAATGGCCACTAGCAAGAGATAGCGTTTCATGGTGGTGGTTTCTTGGTCTTCTGACATGGGCCTAAGCAGGTCAGCTTCTGGGCTTTCAGAGTGGCTTTTCATCGCCTAGGACGCCGTCCTTGCTGGGTAAATGTATTGTTTGTCTGAGAAGGCCTCTACTTGCCTAGGGCAAGGATAGGTGCATTCATTCTGATTTTCTTGTACTCCTCTCTATGTACTTTCAGATTAATAAAATGGCTCAGTTTTCTGGCACTCTATGTGTATTTGTTCCATGATCTGGTCCAGCATTGTATTTTCTATATCTATCTGGCATATTTCTGTGTATTACTGGTTATTTCCCCTTTGGGGATATTACAGTGGTATCGAAGCATAGATCTGGCTCAGCCTGTGGTGCTAGCAGTCTATGACGCTCGGGGATAACCCACACCCCCATCGGAAGAGTCTCTTCGGGGGAAGTGATTCTGATCAGGAGCCACCTGAAACAGATTCAGAGACAGAGCAGCGGAATCCGATGGCAGACATAGCTGAGAAGCTGGATGCACTCATCCATCACGTACAGGATGTAACCAAGAGGCTTGCAGTTGTAGAGGTAGCACAGAGAGAACCCCCTAGGGTTCTCCAGGTTGGAGAAGGATCGGGCATGTCTCGCCACATACCAGATGCTATTCCCATTGTGACAGCGCAGAGACCCTATATGCCCACATTCACAACCGAAGACACAGAGACAGGAGTGAGGGGAGGTGCACAGAGGGTCAATCCAGCACCCACGCGTCCCACCATGCCTACCTTCCCGGTAGAGGACGAAGGGTCGACAGCACCAAGAGATGTGAGTCCAGCTCAATATGCAGCCGTTCTTGCAGAATGGCAGGGCCTGGGTCAGGTATTCATGGACTCTTTCCCCTTGGAGCGCTACTTCCAGTACCGATGTGGCGTCACAGCCCCAGGGCATGAGCAGCACCAACACAAAGGACGTGGATCCCACCGTGATGGTCACCGTGCAGCTAGTAAATTCCATTTGCCTATGTTTGATGGTTCACAGAAGACTACGGCAAAGTCCTGGGTGGAGAAGCTGGACATCTATTTTCAGCTTAACCAAATGCCAGAAAGGGAGGCCATTAAGATGGCTGCATTGCATTTAGAGGGTGAGGCCCAGGACTGGTGGTTTCATGGGATGGCAACACTGGGACATTCCACAGTGACGACATATGCTGAGTTCACCAGGAGAGTGGTGGAGCGTTTTGACAGGAAGGATCCGGAGCAGCATTTCTTTGAGCTAACCAAGCTCAGACAGACAGGGAGTGCAGAGGCCTACATCTCAGACTTCTTGAGGGTTTCAGTGATGGTACCTGACTTATCGACAGCTCGGATGGTCTATATGTTTGTGGAGGGGCTGTCAGAGCCACTTCGTGGCCTAGTCCGGTCAAACAAACCGGCTACCCTACAGGATGCTATCAGTAGGGCTCGTGACCTACAGGATGTTTTGCCCAGGACCCGACCGCCTTATCCACAGAGACAGGCTTTCCAGCCTAAGGGTAAGGACACGAGGGTTCCACCTCCCAAGGCGAATCCTGGACGAGGACAGTTTGATGAGGAGGCCAGGAGAGAGCTGAGGCGGAAGCGATTATGCTTCACTTGCCAGGAGCCGTGGGCACCGGGACACAAATGTACGGCAGGGAAGGCACATTTCATAGAGGTCTTCTCCGAGAGTGGCGGAGAAGAGGAGGAGGAGGATGATGAGGAGACAGGTGAATGTTACGCAGCACAGAGTACCTCGCCACCTCCACCACCCGAGACAGGTGGGGCATCATTTGCACCTACTGGGGGAGCTCTAGCAGCCTTGAGAGGAGTCCCCAAGTACTTGACCTTGCGCGTGCGGGGAACAGTGCGCGGACAGCGGGTTTCAGTCTTAGTTGATAGTGGGGCCACCCACAACTTCATTGATGCCCAGATGGTTGCGCGGAGAGGCATACCGACAGAGGGCTTTGATGGGTTTTCTGTTTTGGTACCAGGAGATCAGACCATGGCATGTGCGCGATATGTACCTGAGTTATCAGTGACGATGGGCACCTATACATTGACCGATCACTTCTTTGTGGTGGACATTTCGGACACCAATGTGATATTGGGGGTTCAGTGGCTTATTACTCTGGGGAAGGTCACGACGGATTGGAAGGCCTTAGAGATGGAGTGGGATGATCCCAAGACGGGGAAGCATGAGAAGATACGAGGACAGAACACATATCCACCCCAGACAGTATCGGCACACAGCATGGAGGCGACATTCCGCAAGGGAGATATAGAGTGGGCAGTAGAGTTGCGGGCTTCGGAGGCAGTAGATACAGGACGAACGGTGCACCCTGATCTACAGACTCTTCTCGACAGATATGCAGTAGTTTTTGGAGATATTCCGCCAGGACAGCCACCAGATCGGGGGTTTGAGCACACGATCGAGTTGGAGCAGGGGATACAGGCAGTGATCACCACACCGTATAGGCATCCTAAGGCCTATCGGGATGAGATAGAGCGGGCCATTCAGGAGTTGCTGGCCCTTGGGCACATTCGACCCAGCACCAGTCCTTTTGCTTCTTCAGTAGTGCTGGTGAAGAAGAAGGACGGCACATTACGCATGTGCATTGACTATAGGGCTCTGAACAAGAAGACCCTGAAGAACAGGTACCCCATTCCCAGGATCGACGAGCCGATGGATGAGTTGAGAGGAGCACGGTTCTTCTCAAAGATTGATTTGAGATCCGGATACCATCAGATACGCATGAGGGAACAGGATATTCCCAAGACTGCTTTCAGGTGTCATTATGGGCACTTTGAGTTTCTGGTCATGCCATTTGGGTTGACCAATGCACCTGCTACTTTCCAGTCTTGTATGAACCACATTTTCAGGGATCATCTGAGGAAGTTTGTGCTGGTTTTCTTTGATGATATCCTTATATATAGCAGGACTTGGGAGGAGCACCTCCAGCACATTGAGACGGTCTTGCACATTTTGGAGGAGCAGCAGTTCTTTGCCAAGCTCTCCAAGTGTGAGTTTGGGTTGACGGAGATGCTGTATTTGGGACACATTATAGGAGTGGACGGGGTGAGAGTCCACGAGGAGAAGATCCGGGCTATCAGGGACTGGCCAGAGCCTCGGAATGTAACAGAACTTCGAGGGTTTATTGGTATCTGCACCTACTACAGGAAGTTCGTCAAGGGCTTCTCCCAGCTTGCTGCACCCCTCACGGAGCTGACGAGGAAGGGGGCATTCAGTTGGTCGGATACAGCACAGCGAGCTTTTGATAAGCTCAAGGAGGTGATGAGCAGTTGTCCCGTGTTAGCATTACCGGATTTTACGCAGCCCTTTGTCCTAGAGTGCGATGCATCAGGAGAGGGGATTGGAGCAGTTTTGATGCAGGAGGGTCATCCGATTGCGTTCGAGAGCCGGAAGCTCCTTCCACACGAGAGGCTTTATCCCATCTATGACAAAGAGATGCTGGCCATCATGCATGCATTGGCCAAATTCCGGCAGTACCTGGTAGGTGGCAGATTCAGGGTGAGGACAGATCATAACAGCCTGAAGTACTTTCTGGAGCAGAAGCAGTTGCAGGAGAGGCAGCAGAAATGGATCAGCAAGATCCAGGCTTACGATTTTGACATAGAGTATGTCAAGGGGAAGAATAACGTGGTAGCTGATGCTCTTTCCCGTAGACCGGCCACTTTATCTCTCATGAGCCTGGACGCTGACTGGAAGGCTCGACTACTGGTTGAGTACTCCAAAGATAGGTTTGCATGCGAGGTTCTGGATGGGCAGGTAGCGGATAGTAGATACAGGGTGTCCGATGAGGTCATCTACTACAGGGACAGGATCTTCTTGACTGAGGGATCTCAGCTCAAGAAGAAGATACTCCATGCATCACATGATTCACCATTGGCGGGCCATCAGGGGTTCACCAAGACGTACAGGGCCATTCGGGAGAGTTTTGCATGGAAGGGCCTCAAGGAGGACGTACTCCAACATGTCAGGGAGTGCGAGGTTTGCCAGCGGAACAAGGGAGAGATGAGTCATCCTGCGGGGTTGTTGCAGCCTCTTCCCATTCCGGAGGGGAAGTGGGAGAGTATTTCGATGGACTTCATCACTGGGTTGCCCACAGTACAGGGCAAGGACTGCATCTTCGTAGTAGTTGACCGGCTAACGAAGTATGCTCATTTTTTCGCCATTTCAGCGCATCATACAGCGGCACAGGTGGCAGAGTTGTTTTTCCGGGAGGTTTTCAGATTGCATGGTCTGCCCAAGACCATTGTTAGCGACAGGGACAGCCGTTTCATGGGTGGATTTCGGCAGGAGCTCTTCCGACTAGTGGGGACCGAGTTGACACCGAGCACTAGTTATCATCCCCAGACGGACGGGCAGACGGAGATAGTTAACAAGTGGCTAGAGGGCTACTTGCGTAACTACGTCAGTGGGCAGCAGAGAGCGTGGCTGAAATGGCTACATCTGGGCGAGTACTGCTACAACACAACCCACCATATGTCTATCGGTATGACACCTTTCTATGCATTGTATGGATATCATTCCCTATCTTTTGTGGACATGATGTTTGGTGTTAGCAGGGCTCCGCGAGCCAAGTTATGGATCCAAGAGAGCCAAGATATCCTCCGGACTCTCAAGGATAACATAGCCACAGCACAGAATCAGCAGAAGTTGTATGCTGATAAGGGTCGGGGGAGAGACACTTTGAGGTAGGGGACCTAGTCTACCTACGGTTACAGCCATACCGACAGTCTTCGCTCAAACAGAAGGGGGCAGAGAAGCTAAAGCCTCGCTTTTATGGACCATACAGGGTGATACGTAGGATCGGGCAGGTTGCATATGAGTTGGAACTGCCCCAAGGCAGCCGGATTCATAACATCTTCCATGTATCATGCCTAAAGAAGGCACTGGGCCAGCACGTGACAGTCACCGGGGAGCTACCGCCGACAGATGATGAGGGTACTTGGTGTCACAACCGGGAGAGGCCATTAGTGACACTGTGAGAGACACCATTTGAGCAGAAGATCGAGGAGTTCTCGGTGAGATGGAGGTTCTGTTTACGAGGATGCCACTTGAGGATGAGAGGATCTCTATAGAGAGCACAATGAATCAAATCAAAGACATAGAAGGCATAATGGAAATTACATAAACAGAGACACCTCAGTGACTGATGGATTTAAAAATCTTAAGTTGTTTCTTTCTGATGCTGCATTGTCTGCTGAAACTGATGATGAGAATGCTTGGTTCATAGATTATGGTGCATCAGCGCACATGACTTGTAATAAAGAATGGTATGATAAATATTATGAGAAATCTGATGGCACACACATTTACCTAGGAGATGACAGGTCACTTAAAGTTCAAGGCTATGGCATTATAAATGTGTACTTACCTAATGGACAAATGCGACAAATTCATAATGTGATGTATGTACCTGCTCTCAAAAAGAATTTGATATCTGTTTCCACTATCACTGATAATCATTTGAAAGTTGAATTTGGTATACTGGGGTGTTTTGTAAAAGATGTTCAGGACCACTACAGGGTTGTTTCTACAGGTACCAGAGTTGGAGGTTTATACAGATTGGATGTGACAGTGAAGCGCCATGTTGCATTGACATCCAAAGAGACATCGACAGCAGAATTATGGCATCACAGGTATGGGCACCTAAATTACAATGATTTATCCTTGTTGCAAAGGAAATCAATGGTTGAAGGTCTTCCTGTTATGAAGTGTGAACATTTACCATGTGAGGCTTGTGCACTTGGTAAGCAGCATAGAGAAGAGTTTCCTGTTCATACCGAGAAACGACAGTATGATATACTTGAATTAATTCACACTGATGTATGTGGACCTATGCAAACTAGGTCTCTTGGTGGTGCTTCATACTTTGTTATTTTTATTGATGATAGATCTAGGTACACTTGGGTCTATTTCATTCGAAGGAAGAGTGATATATTTGATTATTTTAAAGAGTTTCGAACTATGGTTGAAAAACAAACAGGTAAGTACATTGAAATACTCAGATCTGATCAAGGGGGTGAATATAAGTCAAAAGCATTTAACACCTATTGTAAATCTAATGAAATTCAACAACAGTTCACAGTACCACATACCCCTCAGCAAAATGGTGTTGCTGAGCGATGGAATAGAACCTTGGTTGAATCTGCTCATAGTATGCTGCAAGGTAAGAACATCTCTAATGGTTTCTGGGCAGAAGCCATTAACACTGCTGTTTATTTGAAGAATCGATGTCCCACTAAGCAATTAGTTTTTCAAACTCCTTTTGAGGTTCTTCATGGTTATAAACCTAATGTGAGTCATTTCAGAGTCTTTGGATGTACTTCTTTTGCTCATATTCCAAAAGCTAACAGAAGAAAACTTGATGCCAAGTCAATCAAGTGTGTTTTCATTGGGTATTGTGCGGATCAGAAAGCCTATAAATTGTTTGATCCAAGTTCCCATAAACTATTTGCAAGTCGTGATGTGTTGTTTCATGAGCAGGCTGATAAAAGTAATACAAAGAATGATGCATGGCATATATCTAATGATGCTCATGTCAAACTTGATACTTTGATTAAGCAGGAACAGGAACAGGAACAGGAACAGGTACAGGATCAGGATGAGAGCAGTATGAGCACATCTAGTAGCAGTGAGTCATCACAAGGGGGTGATTCACCTCAAAGCCGACGAATCATGGATGGAACACCCACAGGCATTGAAGCACCAAGGAGGTAATCCCGACAAACTCAGCTTCCTGCAAGGTATAGAGATTATGCCTTAATGTCTAATATAATGAATGTTGTTGAACCAATTGATTATGAGCAGGCTAAACAACATGAACAATGGATTAATGCTATGAATGATGAGTATGCTTCTCTTATGAAAAATCAAACATGGGAATTAGTGGAACTTCCTGCAAATAAAGTTCCAATTGGAAGTAAATGGTTGTACAAATCGAAATTTAAAGCAGATGGTACAA
>CM076569.1:677329109-677406198 GCA_034641835.2 Pinus albicaulis
TGTGTATTACTGGTTATTTTCCCTTTGGGGATATTACACAGAGATCAAGTCAAGTTAATCTTAGTCGCCGATTAGCGATTTAATCTCACCTGTTGAAGTCTCAACAAGAAGATTATAGGAAGGACTTGATGTGGCATTTGGAACATACACCGACAGAGTCTAGTGATCGAAATTATTTAATGAGCAGTGCTCAAGGAGAAGATTGATCGAGTTGATTCTTGCAGAGAGGGGAAGAGAATTTTTCTGGTTAGAGATCTTTCCTGATCTGGAGAGTACAAGGCAAAGAGGGCAGAGAGTAGTCCGGAGAGTCAGCGCAGAGCCAACCACATAGAGGCTTCGCAGAGCTTTAGAGGGAGTCCGTATTTCTGCCAGGGAACAGTGAAGATCCAGTGCCGAAGCCGGGATGTGAGACCGAGTGGCCAAAGCGCTGAAGTTTCCAGCTAGCAGAGAGATCAAAGGAGGTGCAGCGCAGTCCCAACAACAATGATGCATTGACTGCGTAGGTGTGACACAGTACTGCAGAGAGGCTCATCTCCAACGCAGATTAGTGTCAGATCTTCCAGTGATGGGGTGATCATCTCACTAACTTTTTGTTCAAATAGATATCTGTATAGGATTTCCAGTTAGGGCATCCGAATAATTGTTCTAAGAAATTACTGCTTAATAATATCAAACCCTCAACTATTGCACTACTTTTCCCGCATTGGGTTTTCTGGGGACTTAGTCCAAAAACAACAATGTCGTGTGTGTTATTTCTTTTCTTGCTCAGTTCTTGTCACTACATTTAATTCCGAAGTTTATTTTACTGAGGGTTGCAGTGTGATGTATTTTGTGTTTGTCATAGTTAACTACAAATAAGTTTTTAAGTAAAAGTAAACAATTAGGAGAATATTTTCCAGTTGCTGCAATAGGATTCCAGATCTAGGAATTTTCGCATTCAGGTCTTCCCCTAAATGGTGTCATTGGTCCAGGAACTAGAGGCATGTGCTCAGGGTAAAACCGTAAATCCAACACCAACAATTGGAACAGGTTTTTATGGAAATAGATTGTTTTGAAATCTAATGTTCCAAATTGAAATTTACAGCAAATAACAGACACATGAACTAGGTTATAGAAAATAAAATCACAAATACGCATGCACCATCAAAAACACGAAGAAACTAGCCATATAAGTTGAGCCATTTTATTAGGTTATGAACTGTAAGGAGTACATATAACAAGGAACAAGTGAACCTGGGCTTGCATAAGCAGGTTAGAGCAACCCACATGAGAAAAATGCTACCCATATGCAGAGGTAAGACTTTTTCTCAATGTATTGCATTGGCCCTGGAATTTTAGCAACTTTTGGCTAGAAGAAACCCCAATTTGAGCCTCCAAAAGTGCTCAAAAAATTCTGCCAAATTTATCTTGGGCTCTCCACCACAAACCCATAAAAACCCAAGAAGGGTTTGGGAAAATTTTACCGACCACCTGCGACCCAAAAATTTAAGCTCACTCCCTCCAATTGTCTGCCAAATAATTCTATTGTTTTGGGGCACCAAAACTTCTCCGAAAATTCTACAAAATTAAGAGCAAACTCCTTGACCACTAACCGAAAAAACCTTGAAATGTTTTGGGCTAATTCTGACATCCCGAAATTACCCAAAATTGGTGCTATGCCCTCCTCTAGTAGTTTTGCATCCCCCTTGAAGAGTGACTGTTGATTCACCCTTACTTCCTCCACCCAAATGGTGGGGAAAATTTAGAAATGCTTCCTTGGAAAATAAGGCCCAAAACCCCAGCTCCACTAGCTCCTCCTTGCTGCAAATTTGGCCCACAAATTCTACCCAGAAAATTACTGCATAGGACCTAGAGGACGAATTTGGGTTCTCTCTATAGTTGTAGACTCCACCCCTGCCAATTACCAAAAATTCTAGTCCACCCTTGAGATTTTCTCCTAATTTCTCTAGCTGAAACTACCTTGGAAACTCCTCAAATCAGTGGTATGAACTTCTGGCCTTGCATCCTTCTAGATATTCTAACTAACTAAGTTATAGCTGGAAATGTCCCAAAAACTCCGACAATCCTCTGTCCAATAAACTTTGAAATTCTCTCCTAGGGTGGCACTCTAAGTCCACAGAAGAAAGCGCTAAGATTTTTGACCGAAAATCTCCTTGTGCTAAGCAACACTGGTAACCTTGGCTAAGCAACTCAAGAGTACTCTAAATCAAAAATTCAATTTTTCAAAAGCCCCCAAAATGATGCCTCTTCCCTCTATTTATCTTTGTTTCTCCATTTTTCTCTCCTTCTGGGCCCTACCAATTTGCCCTCCTTCTCCCTAGCTCGATTTTCGTAAGGGGTTCGAATTCCCCCTTTTGGGTAGCCCCACATCCCACTACCAATTTAATTTTTCCTTTTTCTCTAATGTAGTTGACCTCCATTTCTCCAAAATTAAGTGGAGATTGCATCCATCCACTTTTCCTAAGTTCACATGCCAAAATATTTCCCAACACCCAAATTGCAAAAAAAACAGAAATTCTTCTTAACAAAATTAATTAAACAAGGGACAGTACATGCAACCTTGTTGATATCTATACAATTGCTTCTTGAACTACCCCCTGTTCACTAGTTACCTGCAGTAATTAAAGCATATTTGTATTTTTTCATTCAGAGAAACCAACAAGCATAAATTACAAATTTCACCTGATATTAAACAATTGCAGCAAAGCGGATTATGTAAGAATTACAAATTACTATATTGAAGATACCTGCACAACTTCGTCATTTTAGGATGCACTTTTTGGCAGTTGGTCTTTGCCAAAAATCCATATATTTGATCCGTTTAATTTTCTCATCTTAGAAATAATTATGGAATCCTTTCCAAGCAAACACCCAATCTGCTTTGACAGAACAAGGGGCCCTACAGTTGAAACTTTACCTTTCTCGAGTCCAAAAGTGACAACATGATTGTACACCCGAAGAAGAGCATTCAGTGCAAGATAAATTTTGATTTCTGGTAGCATCGCATGTGCTCTAAGTCTCAAATTTTGAAGGGAGGCTTAGACACATGTATTCCAAAGAACCCAGAAAGCATTTTGAGAAATTCCACATGGATTGTGTTTTATTAAAATAATTAATTATTTTTAATAAGACCCTAAGTTTAAACTTAGGAAATTACAATAATTAAAGGGCATTAATAAAACAGGATGTGAATCTTCTAGAAAAAGACAAAGATCAAGTAAAATTAATCTTAATCGTTGATTAGCGATATAATCTCGGCCATTGAAGTCTCAACAAGAAGATTATAAGAAGGACTTGATGGGGCATTTGGAAAATACACCGACAGAGTCTATAGATCGAATTTCTTTAGTGAGCAGTGCTCAGGGAGAAGATCGATCGAGTTGATTCTCGAGAGAGGGGCAGAGTTAATTTTTCAGTTGGAGATTTTTCCTGATCCGGAGAGTACAAAGCAAAGAGGGAAGAGAGCAGTCCGAAGAGGCAGCGTAGAGCCAACCATGTAAATGCCATGCAGAGGCTACACAGAGCTTCAGAGGGAGTCTGTATTCTTGCTGGGGAACAATTAGGATCCAGTGTCGGAGCCAGGGTGTGTGACCAAGAGGCCAGAGGGCTGAAGTTTCTAGCTAGAAAAGAGATCAGAGGAGGTGCAGTGCAGTCCCAGTAGCAGTGACGCAGTGATTGGATAGGTGTGATGCAGTACTGCACAGAGGCCCATCTCCAACGCAGATCAGAGCCGGATCTTCAAGTGACAGGTTGAGATCATGTCACTAGCTTTTTGTTCAGTTAAGATCTCTGTATAATATTTCCAATCAAGGCATCAAAAGAATTGTACTCGAAAATTACTGCTTAATAATATCAAACCCTCAGTTGTTGCAGTGGTTTTCCCACATTGGATTTTTCAGGGGACTTGGTCCAAAAGCAATGGTGTCACTTGTGTGTTATTTCTTTTCTTTCTTAGATCTTGTTTATGAATTTAATTTTTGTTGTTTATTTAAGTGAGATTTTTAGTGTGATGTATTCGTGCAAAGTAACAAAAAATCGCGATGGATAAAATCGCTTAGGAAAAAATCGGAAAAAACGTAAAAAAATCGGGAAAAAATTGGCACATACAAAAATATTCATTTTTTTTCAATTTTTTTAATATCTAAAGCATCTACAACATAAAATAAATGCATTGACACATAAATATGAAAAAAAAAAACTAACATATAAGATGTGTAATATCATGTCTAGTGCTACATCACACATAAAACTGAATCCTGTCCTGAATACTAAGTCCTGAGTCTCAACTCAACCTCAAAATATCAACAAAAAATATAATAATGTATCTCATATCATGAGTCATAATGTTATATACAAAAGAATGCACCAAATAACCTATACTACTGATTTCCTCTGCCCCTCTTGCGAGAAAATGTAACAGCTTTCCCTCTAGACGAAGAAGTTGGCAGCGCTGGCAATGGACTCTGTTGTGCTCCAGATCCTGAAGCACTAGGAGCTAAAGGAGGTAGACCACGTCCTCTACCGATAGCAGGGGTAGGTGGTGTCACCTCCTCCTCCTATTGTTGCTCCTCCTCCTCCTATTGTTGCTCCTTCTCCTCCTCCTCGTGAAACTCATCATTGATTCATCGCTACTAGAAATGGGATCATCAACAAGAGATACATAAACATCATCTAGCTCAAAGTCTTCAGACTTGGATTGCTCAACCTTAAAATGCGGTAGAAAAAGATTAACATGCCTAACCAGTTGTTTTCCTTTGAGTGAAGGGTACATTCTTGTTAAGGCCACAGTAGGGGAGTTCAACAATCATTACCACCAACATCAACAAAGTTCAACAATCAATGCCACCAACATCAAGGTTCTTAAAGGACTTCATACTCTTGATCAAATGCCAATCTCATACCCTTACACATAATAGAATCAAATGGAAACAATGCAAATCCCCAAACCATGAAACCCCGAAAACCATTAAGTCTGCTGAATTTTGAGTGAAATCTAAAATTCTAGTTTCTCCATATGAAATCCAATGAGGTCGAAACCACTCTTAAACATCCTGAGTCATTTCATGGTAATGTTAAAAATTTAAGTAAAAAGATGAAAATGAAAAATAAAGGAAATGTCACTTTTACTTTAAGAATTTAACATTACCATGAACCTGGCCAACAAAGTTGTGTCAGAAATGAAAGTCATAAAAATGACCCAAAATCGATTTTTGAACTTATAGGTTGCCGTTTACGGGGCCCAAGATTTTTGCCATCAAAATCGCGATTTTTCGTAAAAAATCGCGATTTTAGATTTCACTCAGATTTTTTTTAAAAATCGTCCAAAAAATCGTCGATTTTAAATTCATTGCTTGAAAAACTCTCGCATAAAGATCGCGATTTTGTTACTTTGGATGTATTCGGTGTTTCTCGTAGTTAACTGCAAATGAATTTTTAAGTAAAAGTTAATAGTTGGGTGAATATTTTCCAGCTGCTGCAATAGGATTCCTGATTTAGGAATTTTCACATGGTACCAGAGATTTTATAGCACTGCAGGAGAAGCAAGAGAGAAAACCAGAAGGATCTAGAGTTGAGCAGAAAGAAGGAGATCAAAGTGTTGCGTAGGCAGCAAATCGACTTCCCCAGGAATTGCGCAGTCCAAGCCAAGAGGGCAAGATTTGCAAGGAATTCTCTTTCTGAGTGAGTTGACAAAGAGGTAAGACTGTCTAGATCGTGATTTTTTAGCGGCAGAGGGAGCATCACAACAGATTCAGCGAAGATCAATAACTGGTGGGACGTAGTTTTCTTGTAGAAGCAGTTGTTGGTGCAAAAAGCGCCAGAAGAGAGAAGAAGAAGACACTTTTGAGGGAATTCTAACCTCAAAGAATTTCTTGCACAAGAAATTTTAATTTCCTGTGCAGAAGCAGCAATATCGTGATTTATTTGGCTTACTCCAGCAAGGAGTGCGTAGAGCCAGCTGTGCAGAGGGTTAGAGGCAATAGTTCGACGTTTCATTGGGTGAGATGGCAGCCTCTGTGTTGCGTGATCAAGATCGGTTCGAGCGTGCCTCCAACTATGTAATCTGGAAGGCAATGACCTCCTTCCTTCTGGATGAGCATGAGCTCAAGGCCTTCATCGACAACGTGCTAGCTGAACATGTAGATGCAAATCCGTTGAAAGCCTTCAAGAAGTACATGGAAAAATTCAAACGGTTGATCCTCGACAGAGTGAAGGATCACATTGTCTCACATATTTCTAGCAAAGGGACTGCAAAGGAGACGTGGGATGCATTGACCACACTATACCAGGGGTCTTCCAAGCAGCAAAAAATGTTCTTGGAGGAAAATATGCAATCTACGAAGATGCAGAAGGGAGAGCGCATAGACCCGTTCTTTGCGAAGCTTCAGGAGGGTCAGCGCCTAAGACCACAAAGATGGTCAAACTGGCTCTGAATTCCATTTTTGAAGAATGGAAAGCCTTTGTCCAGAGTATACTGGGCAGAGAGAAGTGGCGAAACTAGGAAGGAATGTGGGCAACTCTTAAACAGGAAGAGATGAGGAGAGACTTACTCAAGTGCAAGCTTGAAGGCAGCAACAACAGTGGGCTTAAGCCGAAGTAGGAGGATGAGAATGCAGCCCTTGCATCAAAGGGGCAACAGGAGCAGCGGAGGAGGAAAAAGGACGTCTCAAAATCAAATGTTGTCGGTGTGGCGAGATGGAACATTACGCTACACAATGTCCTCTCAAGAAAAAGGACAAAGATGAGAAGCATGATTCGCAGGCTGCAACTAAGAGGATCGAGGAGGAAGAATTCACAATGATTGCCCACATATCTCCAGGGGAGAATTGGGGTGATCTAGAACTGTAGTTTGAAGGAATTTCAGTTGGGCAGGATTCTTGAGGAGTCCACCTCATGGATCATTACCTTGCTAAGGGAGCCCAAATCAGAAGTAGCAACATGGACAAGTATCAGTTGGTGTAGAGTGCAGAAGTGACAGCGCAGTGGCTAGTGAGCGCCAAAGTCTGAGTAGCGCAGAGTAGAGTTGGCAATAGTGCAAGAAGGCACAACGCAGAGTCAGCAACAGCGCAACAACTTCAGAGGGTCGGCATAGAGACTAGGAACAGTCATATCTTCAGTATCAAATGTATCATGTTGAACACTTAGTTCATAACTTGGATGTTTTTTTGTTGCTTCAGGCAGCAGAGTTGCAGTGCAGTAGTAGTTGGAAGTAGTACGCAGGATCAGTAGCAGCATAGATGCAGCAACGCAATTGTTGGTGGGCAGTAGTGTTAGACATCAGCAGTGCAGACAGGATGGTTCCAAAGTCAGGGCAGTACTTTAGTTGGATGTATTACTAGAGCACATTCCTCGCTAAGAGGGAGTGTTGATTTCTGGTAGCATCAGATGTGCACTAACTCTCAAATTTTGCAGGAAGGCTTAGACACATGTATTCCAAAGAACCCAGAAAGCATTTTGGGAAATTCCACTCGGATTGTGTTTTATTAAAGTTATTGTTTATTTTTAATGAGACCCTAAGTCTAAACTTAGGAAATTAAAATAATTAAAAGGCATTAATAAAACACGGTGTGAATATTCTAGAAAAAGACGCAAATCAAGTCAAATTAATCTTAGTCGTTGATTAGCGATTTAATCTTGGTCATTGAAGTCTCAACGAGAAGATTATAAAAAGGACTTTATGGGGCATTTGGAAAATACACCGATAGAATCTAGAGATCGAATTTCTTTAGTGAGCATTGCTTAGTGAGAAGATCGATTGAGTTGATTCTTGCAGAGAGGGGAATAGATAATTTTCCAGTTGGAGATCTTTCCTGATCTGGAGAGTACAAGGCGGAGAGGGTAGAGAGTAGTCCGGAGAAGCAGTGCAAAGCCAGCCATGCAGAGACTGCGCAAAGCTTCAGAGGAAGTCTTTATTTCTGCTAGGGAATAGTCAGGATCTAGTGCCGGAGCTGGAGCGTGAGACTGGGAGGCCAGAGGGTTGAAGTTTCCAGCTAGTAGGGAGATTAGAGAAGGTGCAACGCAGTCCCAGCAACAGTGACGCAATGACTGCATAGGTGTGACACAGTACTGCACAAAGACAATGCAGAGGCCCATCTCTAGTGCAAATCAGAGCTGAATCTTCCAGTGACAGGGTGAGATCATCTCACTAGCTTTTTGTTTAGTTAAAATCTCTGTATAGGATTTCCAATCAAGGCATTCAAAGAATTGTAGTTTGAAATTACTGCTCAATAATATCCAACCCTCAGCTACTGCACTGGTTTTCCCGCATTGGGTTTTTTCAGGGACTTAGTCTAAAAACAATAGTGTCACTTGTGTGTTATTTCTTTTCTTGCTCAGATCTTGTTTCTGCATTTAATTTCCGCAGTTTATTTGAGGGTTGCAGTGTGATGTATCCGGTGTTTTCCGTAGTTAACTACAAATAAATTGTTAAGTAAACGTTAATAGTTAGCTGAATATTTTCCAGTTGCTGCAATAGGATTCCAGATATAGGATTTTTCACAAGAAAGTCTACCTTCTGGGGGTTGTAATAGGATTTGAAGAGCATTCGGTTCAAGAGAAAGTCTACCTTATAGGAGTTGTAACAGGATTTTATTCAACGTGACAAACTATTTCAGAAGCATATCACCAAAAACGCATGCAGAGTACGGCCATTCAATAGCATTTTTAGATAACATGATGTATCCATAAAAGATAAAAGTGAACATGGGTCCTTGCACTCACATCCCTTTCTATTTTTTTCAGCTACCAACCTAAAAATTTAAGGCATAAACCTAAAAAAGATTGCTTGAGTGGACACGTCTAAAGTATTGATGTACAGTGTACTGAAGCAAGAAAATATATATGCAAAGAATAAGAGTTGAATGCACAAAAAGTCTAACGCATGTCAAACGATTAAGAGTTACACCAAGCACCAAATTGTTATACTCTAAAAAACAAGATTCATCTCAACATTTGATGTAGGGGAAAAATCAATAAACCCATAAACACTATAATAATAAAACCCCTTATGAAAGTAAGATGCAGTATAATTAAATTCCATGTCCAAAATTACAGGACTTCCATAACAGAGAGGCAATATAATAAGCAGTGGGACTTTGTTTTTTGCAAAAGGAAAAGACATTAATGATCAGGATTAATATGCTACATTCAAAGCAACAAAGTTGTTTTATGTCCCAAAAATAGGCTTTTCTAGAAGCATATGGGAAAAGACAGCTCTATGCATCATAAGTTAGGAGTGAAATCTCAGAAAATGAGATTTCACAACAAAATGTTAACTCGATGGGCCAAAGGAGGTCAGAATGGAGAGCAAAACCTACTGTAGAGAATCTGCCCTTGTGCACTTCAAATTGTAGGTCCTCAATATTTCCATTAAGCTCAAGAATTCCCTAAGCACAGTTTTTAGTTCAAAAACCTTGTTAAAAGCTTCATGAAAGAAACCAAACAATGAAAATAATTAACGACTTATTGTAGGAATTTTGAATCATATTCAAATTTGTTTCTTCTTAAATACAATTCTTTTGCAACTTTGTTAACAAATATTCTAAGACAAAAATGTTCAAATCAACAAAACGGCCCATGTTTCTGGATATTCATTTATTGATTTATTTAAACTATCACACTTTAGAAGGATCATGGAGAAAACCGACATATATAATAAAAAGAGAGAAGGAAGTTGCATTAAAAATACTATTAAATAATCTAATTTAACATATTTTGAGGAAAAATATCCAAAAGAATTATTCAGAATTGGTGGAGACATAATTTGATGGTGGAAAGAGAGAACAGAGTCAAAAAGAAAAATAACAAAATACAGTGAATATAGAATTTCAGCTGGATAGTGTGTTTGGAGACAAAAGGAGTGCAAAGATGACCAACTGTACAAAATGTACGTTGTATGTCCCTAAGAAAATTCTTGTTATAGATCAACATCTTGATCCCAATTTAGGCATTTTTTATGTTCAATCCCCTCTCTTAGTTTATGACCATCTAGCTTCTTTAGTTCTAAGTTATCATTCAAAGCTTAAGCATGCCTTCAATAGTGATTTTGTTGCATTCGTTTTTTATATAAATACCCTTTCTTTTCTATGTGATTAGGATTACATGGAGTATACAAGATGCCAAAACAGTTTTCGATTACATTGTGAAGAAGTTAAGGCATAACACTCACAAGAAGGTATTTGCATACCATTTGATTTTCAAACTTAAAATATACTGTGTAAGACTAAAAAAACCCTCATCTGACACTGAAGTGGAAGAAAACCCAACGGGATTAAAGTAACATAATATTAAACCTAAGTTGCAGGAAACGTCCTCCCCACCCTCGTTTCAGGTAAAAAACAAAACGGAAACAGGGAAACCCATACCATATGGCCGGGAAACACGTTTCCGTCCGTACTGGCAACGTTTCCCGTACGGGAAACGGGAAACATTGCCAGTACAGCCAGAAAGCGTTTCCCGGCCGTACAACCGCGTTTCCTCCCAAAACAGCATTATTTTTTTATTTGTTTTGGGATTCGTGCAATGTATTATAATTTTATTTGTTTTATTTGTGTATTGGACGCTTCGCTTCTAATGATCAAGCCTATGGCCCTAGTATTTATATGCGATTCATGGTAATGTTAAAGTGGCATTCTCCTTAATTTTCATTTTCATCATTTTACTTAAATTTTTAACATTACCATGAAATGACTCAGGACGTTTGAGAGTGGTTCCGACCTCATTGGATTTCATATGGAGAAAGTAGAATTTTAGATCTCATTCAAAATCCAGCAGACTTATCATTTTTTCAGGATTTCAGGATTGGGTGATTGCAATGTTTCCATCAGATTTTGTCATGTATTAGGGCATGGAACTCAAAATTAATCAAGAGCACCAATCCTTCTATGTACCTTGATGTTAGTGACATTGGTTGTCAAACTCCTCTATCATGACCCTACTAAAAATGTACCCATCACTCAAACAAAATCTTGACTTGACATGCTCATAGTCTTTACTGTACTTGCAGCCTCATATTCTTTATTGTACTTGCAGCCTCATATATATAATAAAGGCTGATTTTGAGATTTTGATATATAATAAAGGTTGGTTTTGGATATTTCGATATTGTTATTTTTATTATGTCTCTGTTATCATTCATGAGTACATGTCTTGTAACTTGTAATAGTTTATGCTTTGAATTTATCATGCATCTTTTATGATTTCACATAACATTTCTTAAATGTCCTAAATTCTAATATAAATTTAAATTATAATATATATATATATATATATATCGTGTTTCCCCGTTTCCAAAATTTGGAAAGGTCGTGTTTCGTATTGCTTCCCTTTTCGGAAACTCGTTTCCGTTTCCCCGTTTCGTGCAACTTAGTATTAAACTAAAAGAAACATTTCATTCTTAATATTAGAGGAAAAACAATAACTGCTTCAGACTTTGCAAATTATATTATGTAGGTCATTGAAATATATAAGAAATTTGAAAACATTCATGTTATTTTATTGAGATTTCAGCATTTCCATTTCTGTAGTGCAGGTACTTTATATTCAATTTTTAATGGAACATGTAACATGCATGCCCATTGCAAACAAAATGGCAAATGAAGCATCAACTTTAGCTTCCATTTTCAAAGGACCTAGCTGTACACAATTTTTTCAATCCAAATAAGGAAAAAAGGGAAAAAGTAAATATGCAATGTCACCTTTCATCAAAGAACCAGAGAAAATTCATTAAGGAAACAAAACAACGTCAAGAGTTTGAAATTTCTCTTTCAACTATGTAAAAGCACTAGTGATCTTTCCAGATTTGGAGAATGCCATATTTGTGCACAAGTTTGTATTTTGGTCAGCAGGAGATGGCTGCTTCCTTCAAGAGAAGTTTACACATCGATCTTCCCAAGATCAATGTGTTGATCTTGCATGTACATGGTTTCACTTGATTAATTCTGAGTGCACAGATAGGGTAATCTTCTATGGAGATAATGCTAGGGAAAAACAATTAATGTGAAATTTTTGTCCTCGGTATTCTTGAACCTATTACAAGAATGTTTGAATGTCTTGGATGAGGAAACTATTTTACCATGAGCTGTTTTTGAGCTGTTTTTGTGGATTTAGAAGCAAGGCATTTTTTTGATGGAGACTGTGCATGAGTAAATGAGGATAAGACCATCCACCCAAGACACCTATCCTTGGACTATTTGCGGATTGCTTTTGTGGTTACCTTGAAATTCAATGTTGTGGTTACTATTTCTGATTTCAATGTTCTTTGTCTCTCTTGACTCTTAGGAGTATTTTAATAAAATATTTGCAGACCAATGGTCTTTTTTTCAAGATTTGAAGTTCTTCTATTACAATTTTCTAAGAAAAGAAACTTAGGTCCTTAGGGAAAATCCCCCCTTAGATTAGCATGCTCTATTCTGGAAGTGAGAGAGAGTATTGGTGACATATGTACTTTCCAAATAATCATCAGACAACTCCTTTCAAAAGATGATTTTGGGTAATAAAAATAGGCCTTGTAGGCCATTATTCAAATACTTGATGAAAATCACTGACTAGGAAAATGTATGCTCACTGTTACCCACCAAAATGGGTAACCCTATAGGAGAAAAATTTTCTCCTATTCTCTTCACATCCAGCAGGCCAACCATGCAGCCACTAACAGAAACCACTAGCTGATGATGTGCCATTATATCTCCACCCCTTGCATCAATCATATGCTTCTCACCCACCCCGCAAGAGCACATGAATGGAGGTGGGCTTCTGATAAATAGGTAATTTATTCATTTGGCAATCATGTGCTTATGCTTGCTTGTATTTGGGCATTTAATATGGATTATGGGGTGAACTAGAAGGAGGTGTTTTGACCATGATCTTGTTCCCTCACCTTAAATGGGAGGTTAATCTTCGATCCTAGTCCAGTGGGACCTCCCCTAATGTCACAATCAGTATAGGATGGACACTACTTGGGAATCCTTGATTCAGATAGCATAGTTCCATCTATCCCTACTCCATATTTACCATCCCCATTTCCCTCTACTAAACCCTCCATCCTACTCCATTTCTCCATTCCCCTGTTTTTCACTATTAGGGTTTTCCCCTTGCAAAGCACATATGGAGGGAGATAAGAGGCCTTAAATCAAGGGAGGCCAAATGTAAAAATATGAGCCCTTAACCACTCATGAATTGATGTCTTCACCATTATCCAAGCAATGTTTTCAAAGGGTAGAGTGTCTTCCTTTTTGTGAGCAAATTCAACAAGTCAAATATCATGCCAAATTCACAAGCTTGTTTGCCACTAACCTTAGGAGAGATAAAGTCATCATTGCAGGAGTGATTTTTAAAATTTCATCTGAGGTCAGATCAATAGGTATAAGCCCACTAAAGTCCAAGAAATCATAGCTTCACCTTTCCAAGAGATGGGCTACCTAGGGTTTACATTGCACACCTGGACAATTTTTCTTTGAAATGTGTTTCTGACCAAATAGAGATGAATTTTCCAAAAGTGAAAGAGGTTTTTGTCCACCATAGATCAAGAAACAAAATCGTCCTTCAGTTTATACAAAGGTATTAAGATTTGGGAGAAATGACAAAAATACAATTGCTACAGGAGATTTTCTGCACTTTTGGAAAACTTGACTTCAAGACAATTTTTCCAGGGTTTGGAGATGGTGTTCGCAGTGCTTGATGACTCCATTGTGTAGTAGAAGTCCTAATCTTTCCAATGGTACCTTCAATCGTGATTTGGACCTCGGGAAGACCTCCAAAAGTCACTTTTCCCAAGCACGTTGCGTTTTATCTAGGCACACTGCGTTTTTCCAATTTTTGACCGATAAACTTCAAGCTTTGATTTTAAAAAATAGGGAAGTATTTTTGAAAACTGGAGGAAGATTTTGTTCACAACATGCCAAAGAACAAAAACCTCTCTCGGTTTTCCAAAGCACCTTATGGTTATTGAGATATCGCTCCATCTTTGAACCCCATTTTTGGAAAAGAATTTGGTTTTTGTGAGTTTTTGGTCAAAATTGACAATTTTGAAAACCAGTCCCACTGGCAAAAACGCATCGTGGGCCACGCTGTGCTTTTGTTGGGGAGAGCCAATGGATGAATTCTCTACATTGGTGGATTCCTCTTGAAACATACTTCAATCTAGTCAGTGTTGGAGCCATGTCAACAACTTTTGGAGGGTCAAAATGCCGAAATACTAGCAAAAAATGGTCTTTCTGCCCTCTTTTTGGAGGCCATGCTGCGTTTTTTGAGTACTCTTGGGAGAATGAAGTTTTAGAGGGCTAGAAGCCACCTTCTTGAGTGCTTGAAAATCCTATCATGTAGCAAACATCCAAGGCTATCCATAGCAACTTTCAGATCAGCATTTGGACACCTAGAAGACCTTCAAATTGCCTTTTTCCAGGTGTTGTAGCTCCTAGAGACAGCCTCGAGTTGCAAAAGACCAATGCCTAGGACATCTTAAAGTCAGAGGTTAAAAGTGGGCAATAGTATAAAAAGCTCTGACAGGATATAGTTAAAGAGAATAATGGTTTTGGTGGTTCGAGAATGGAGAAGACCATTTGAGTCTGTTTCAGGTGAATTCCCCTAATAGTAAGAGGGCTTAAGAGGCTGTGAGACTGATGGCTTTTAGATGGGCCAACTATAAAAAATGAGCAGAAGCTTTAAAATATGCAGAGGTGTTGACAGAGAACTTAGAAGGAGCTCACAAAAGATAGGTTTAAGGAGATTAAGAATCTGTCCCCCGTAAACTCAGAGGAAATGGATATGAATGAGGTGTGAACAACAACCGAGGTTCGCGGAGTGCAAATTAAGGGAGTGCAGCAAGCTTAATACATGAGCGTTAACACCTAAGCATTATGTAAACATGAATTCATGAATAAAATTGCAGACTACCAGCAGCTACATTACACGGACCTTCAAAGAAGCATTGCATGACAGATGGTTATACGTAAAAAGGAGATCACTAATAACATAAGGAAATAGATACATACTACTCATTGATCCATCTGGAATCCAAATATCAGCTCTGTGTTCAAATTAAGTTCAAACAGCTCCCCCAAGTATGTGTCTTAGAGCACAAGGAGCACAATCATACAAAACTACAACAGATTTCTTCAAAATTCCTGAACCTTACTTTCATCTTAAAACTTACTATATATAGAGCTTTCCTAGAGGGTCTACAATACTTAATCATTTATGATCGACCCATATCTATGAAATCAAAACATGCTACCTAACTTGCAGAGCGTACATTGAGCAATTACTTTTATACTGAGAGAATAAAACAGGAATGGGAGAGAATTAAAACGCGAATGGGGTGAAATTGAGATTTCACCAGCAAAATCATCAAAATTAATCCGGAAACAGAAAGGACATGGTCGCCCATTGAGGCCAATTATGGGGGCCTTTATAACGGGATGGCGAGGAGCAGTTGTAGGTGGGCGGGCATGGCTATCATCATACGGCTCCACCTGTTATTTGAAAGTTTCCACTCCCTCAGTCCTCTGATTTCCACTCAATCCATTGTGAAGTGGCAGTCATACTGCGCGTGCCTGGCTCTTCAGCGGTGAACTCCTGAGCAACCTGAATAGACCACCCCTGCATGTTCCACACAGAAGCCCATGCTGTATTTGAATTGCAAATCGGAAACCGGATTTCGGAAGAGGGCGAGAGTGGTTTGCGGTATTGGATGGGGGGGTTCAAAATGCAACGAGGACTATCGGATGTATGGCGGGCATGCGGAGATGGAGGAAAGATGGAGGGCGATGGGAAGGAAATAACGTGGATGGTAAGTGGGACCGGACCGTCAGCGCATATCGCAACTCAAAGCGTTTAGTTATAAGCGCAGATGGTGTAAACACTGAACAATGCGAAGTGCGATGCACGAGGGAGGAGAAGAATGACTTGGCATGGAAGGGGTGGGACCGAAACGCAGCGCATACCGCAACTTATTGCGTTTAGTTATACACTACGGGGGTTAAGTTTCAGGATTTGCGATGTGCGAGGAGAGGGACCCACTGGCTATCGGCGGAGTCTTATGAATCAGCGAAGGTTTGAGCAGTAAGTATTATAAAGCTTATATGGTATATGTATTGCAATGGCTTATAAAGTGGAGGCGGAGCTGTGGAGGTGGGGCTGACTTACCGCATCGCAAAGTAAAATGGATAGACTTGCGGGCGAGCATAATGGTAAGTCAACATGATGCGATATCGCAATCGCAAATAGGTGATCGCAATATTTAAAGTTTTAGTCTCCATGCCAAATGCATAAAGTTTGCGAAATGCGATGAGGGCCCACTTATGATCGCAATCGGGAATTGGGAAGCGGAGCAAAGGAAAAGCAATGAAAAGGTAAATTTTGATGTTTTTTCAAAGGAAAAATGAAATGGAAAGGAAAGGGCGGCAGGGATTGGGTCCCACATCATATCGCATCGGCGATTTTATAAGTTTTGGCATTTGATTATTATAACAAAAATGTTGCGACAACGATATGCGATGAGGCATATGGGGTCCCACCAATGGTTTAAACAGGTTTTGTCATATATATGATATAACAATAAGGCTTAATATAACATGGTTGTTCGTGGGATGCTTGCCCCTTTCACAGTTTTGACCACCTTCACGACTTGACCTGCATACGTGCACGACTCTGCCATTTGCTGTTGTTTCGCTCTAACTGCTTCTCTGCCTCTGCCCTGTGATTTCCTTTTAGGGAACGCTGTTCCATGACATGTGCAGTCACAGGCTAACATTGGCTCCATCTGGGGACAATGTGTTGCTTCCAGTGCGTTGAGAACCTGCTGACCTGAACGCCTATGCTTTTATTGGGTACATGGAATCGCAAATGCACACTAATTAGACAAAGTTTCATATCAACGGCCAAGTGGGCACAAAATGGAAGATGAAATGGAGGATGATGTGGAAGATTAAATGGAAAAAGCCAACAATGGATGAAACAAAATGGAAACAGTGAAATAATATATGGAAGATGAAATGGGAGAAATGTAAACAAGAGGGAGTACAGTGGAATGACATACACAATGAAAATATATATACAGTGAGCGAGATTAGCCCTCATTAGTGATGAAAGTAAAACTCGAGGAACTGCCCATTTAAGACCACCTCAATTACATCTCCTTCTAGGTTCTCCAGCGCAAAAGTATTGTTGCCTTTGTCCTCAGCCACCCTGAATGGACCAAACCAAAGGGGGTCGAACTTCCCATGTTTCCCTTTTTCTGCTCCCCTGATATCCCATCGTAGCACCAAATCCCCAACTTGGATTTCTCTATCTTTAGCTCTTTGGTCAAATAAGCGTTTCATTTTTTCTTGATATTCTGCTAATCTGAGGCTTCCCTGTTCCCGGGTTTCATTCAACTCCACCAATTGATTCATTCTTCGAATAAGGTCATTGGGCTCCTCCTCGCTTTCTTGTTAGAATCGACCCACAGGTAATGCAAGCTGAATTGGGAAGACCGCAACTCTGCCATACACCAACTCATAAGGGGACTTTCCTGTGGATCTTTTAGTGGTGATGTGTGATTTGCCCAAAGTGAGAACTTGCGCTGAGAGTCCCAGTTCTTCTAATTTTCATTTATGGTCTGCTTCAGAATTCTCATCAGTGTCTTGTTAGACGATTTTGCCAGCCTGTTGCCCTGTGGGTAGTATGTGGTGGAGTGTCCCAGCAAGATGTTGTAACGCTGACAAAAATTTACAAATTTCGTTGACTTGAAATCCTGGGCATTATCTATAATGATTTTAGCTGGGCATCCAAATATGGTTATTATGTTCTCCTCCAGGAACTTGATCACCACTGAATCTGTAGCATTTCTTGTGGGAACGACTCCTATCCACTTGGTGAAGTAATCTATAGCAGTGAGGATCCATCGATGTTGATTGCTCGAGGTCGGGTGAATCTCTCCTATGAAATCAATTCCCCACTGCTTAAAAGGTTCTTCAACATGTACTGGGATCAACGGGAGAGGTGCATACCTTTTCTTTTCAGCAAACGTTGACACTTCTCAAACGAGCATGTACATCACCAAATAGTTTAGGCCAGAAGAAACATGCCCTTAGGATCTTGTGTGCGGTGGATTGCCAGCTATAGTGTCCGCCACATATGCCTTCATGGAATTCAGCCATCACTTGGTCCACCTCCTACTCTGTTAAACACAATAGTAGGATCCCCGCTGGGTCTTTCCAGTAAAGTCACCCATTGGCCACAATATATTTTTGAGACTTTAGCCTTAAGGTGCGGTACTTGGCCTTATCATAGTTAGGAGGACATCTCAGCGATAAAAGATATTCCACTATATCTTAATACCATGGGGAGAGAAGGTACTTCACGTGTGTTTTTTGCGTGGAGGATTCTATGCCTTGATGTGAACCTGTGCCCTCCGGTGCCTCTCCTCCTGTCGTAGACAAGTTTAACCCCAGAGCTTGACAGTTGGATTCAAACAAGATTTTGTCCAACCCTTGGCCTTTAATGAGTTTGGTAGGCTCTATTTCTAGTTCATACTCCTGAATCTTCGCTATCCACTTGCCCCTTCTTCCTTCAGTGTCGCCCTGTACTAAAACATCCTTCACCGCTACTATGGGAACATAGGCAGTTATAGTGGACTGTAATACATACACCCAGAATGACTTTAGAGATTTGACCAGGGCATAAGCTTGCTTTTCTAGGATATCATATTTCAGCTCGGCGTCTCGCAGGACTTGGCTGAAAAACGCAATGGGTTGCTCATGTCCTTCAGCATTTTTCTGTAGAAGTACTGCAACTATTATGTGAGAAGATACGAAAGAGAAAATTAAGAACGACTTCCCATAATCCGTATCGGCCAGTACTGGAGCTTCTGCAAAGGCCCGTTTGATTTTGATGAAGGAGTCCCTGGATTCAGGAATCCATCTAACTTCACTATTCTTCTTCAGCATCCCAATGATGTTTCGAACAATCTCAACATAGTTGGGAATGAACCTTCTGAGGAAATTTATTCTTCCCAGGAACACTTGTATCTCCTCCTCGTTTCTTGGTAGAGGAATGCCATCTATCGCCTCTACCCTCTTCGGATCGATCTTCACTCCCTCCTTAGTCACTATGTACCCCAGTAACTTTCCTTTCTCCATGGCAAACATGGATTTCTAAGGATTCAGAGACAGACCATACCTGCGGAATTTTTCAAAGGTTCAGCAAAGGTGCTTGATGTGTTCAGCGTCACTCTTTGTAAAGACGGTGATGTCATCCACATAAATCACCACAAATTTGTGTTGCTCTCCTATGAAAGCAATGTTCATTGCACGCTGAAATGTAGCACCGACATTTATCAGGCCAAAGGGCATTCGAGCATACATGAAGGTTCCCCAAGGCGTGGTGAATGTCGTCTTCTTCTGGTCTTCGGGGAGTACTGCTACCTGATTATATCCTGAGAAGCCATCCATCATGGACATGCGGGAGGATCCCACCACCTTTTGCACAATGTGGTCCATCTTTGGGAGGGGATAGTTATCCTTGAGCGAGGCTCTATTCAGATTGCAAAAATCCACGCAGAGTCTTATTTCACCATTTTTCTTCCTTATCGGCACCAGGTTCGCCACCCACTCGGAGTATCTTAAAGGGACAATGATCTTGGCCTGCAACAGCTTCTTGATTTCCTTCTCGATAGTTGGGAGGAGAAGGGGGTTGATCTGTCTCAACTTCTGCTTATGAGACTTCGCATCTTCTTTCAGAGGTATTTTATATTGTATAATATCTATGTCAAAAGTCTTCAGGTCCTAGTATGACTAGGCGAAGACGTCTTTATATGATTTGAACAGACTGAGATACTGACCTTGGTATTCTTCAGGAACCCCTTTCGACAGCTTTATCACCTTTGGATCTTCTTCTGTCCCAATATTCACATCCTTGACATGCTCATCGAGGGTCATTTTGCTGGGGTCTACTGGGACGTCGTTCTTGTCAAACAATCTCTCCAATGGCACAAGCCCCCTGGGGATGACATTTCCCTTTAATTGCAAAACCCGGTTTCCAGCCAGTGTCTCCTCCCACCTGGTTTTTGGCTCTTCACAATCATCCTCGGGGCTGAATCGATCACCATATTTGAAAATTCGCCTACCGTTTCCATGAAACGCCGGACCAGCTCTTCATCTTCGAAGACTTGCCAATGCTTTATGTTGTTTGGAATGGAAGGGCGGTATCGCATTTCAACTTCATATCTGAGCAGAGGATTCTGCGGAGGGCGAAAATTACTAGCAGCCATAGCTAGTGAGTCTGCCATTCTATTCTGATCCCTTGGCATGAACTGAATATTAAATGCAGAAAATAAGTTCTCAACTAAATCCCATACCTCGTTCCTGTAGGCTCTGAGGCGCGAGTGTTTAGTTTGGCATTGGTTCCTGACTTGTCTCACGACAAGATCTAAATCTCCAAACACCTTGAAGTTTTGTATGTTCATATTTCGCGCTGTCTACAACCCCAGCAACAGTGCTTCATATTCGGCCACATTATTTGTGGCTTCGAATTCCAGCTTAAAGAAGAAGGGAACCAAGCATCCCTCTAGGGATATCAAGAGTACTCTGGCCCCATTTCCTTCTCTTGTGTTAGCTCCATCAAACTGCAAGGTCCATATCTTGCTTTCCTCTCTGCTCATAGGATTATCCCGTATCATAGGACAAATATCTGTTTCTTGCAGGAAATCTTCATCCTCCTCCAACGTCAGACAAGAGAATGTGCCCTCCTTACCATAGACCCGAGAATTTGTGGAACCATTGGCTTTGGTGACCATCTTCACAAATCTGGATTCCCAGTATAATCTTCTCTCCTCCCCACTGAACACGAGAATAGTGGCATAGGTGAGGTCGAGCTTTATGGATCCTCCAATCTTGGTACCTCGGGATCTGGACAACAACATTCCAAATCGAGTTGAGATATCGGCCACAACAATGTCCATTACAATGCTTTTGGCCGGAATCTGGGCTAAATTTACTACTAGATCTTTTATCATGCCCAAGCATTTCACCCTCTTGGAATCAAACGAATACAGATCTTTATACGGCCTGGTGATCTGCAACCCCAACTGCTCCATGACAAATAATGGAAATAGATCATGCGAGGCCCCAGAATCTAGCATGCAGTTGTGTAGTAACAGGTCATGTATAACTAAAGTCACATAGAATTGGGGAGTGGTTGAGTCCATCTCTTCTACATGAAGTCCAAAAACCACCATGGGCCTTTCTTCTTGGAGATTGAGGCTGTCAGGGAGACGGCCTACACCCTGGGGTAGCATGACTTGAGAGACTTGGGCCTTGTATGAGGGTTGTTTTAAGAGCTCAGTCAGGGGGACAGGGATCTTAACCTTTTCTAATTATTTCTGGAGGCTAAAGGTCGTGGGAGCTTTTTCTGTGAAAACTTCTTTGAACTGCTCTTGAGGAGGATCGAGCAGTTTCAAGGGTATAGCTGTGGATCTCTCCTTTTGGGGAGGATCAGAACCTAGCTTTGTGGAAGTGGGCGCAATGGACTTAGGATGTGCAGGATCTTCTAAAGGCTTCTTCCCCTTACTGGAGGAACTAGAAAAGGTCTGTCCTCTTGGTATTGATTCTTTGTTTTGTTCTTGCACTCGGGTTCTCTTTCTAGAGGACCTGAGGTCATACTTCTTATGAAGCTGAGCTCGCATGAAGTCCACAAACTGCCTACAGTAATTATCAATATCTCGATCCTCTAGGGGGACTTCCATTTCTTCTAGTATGTCTTGCAGGGTGAGTTCACCTTCGTCATCTTCTGAGTAAGCGAGGAATTGATCTTCCTGGCTGTCAGTTACTTCCTCGACTTGTCCCTCCATTTCCCCTTCTAGGTGTAGAGGAGGTTGGATGTGATCTTGCTGCTCTTTCCTTTCTCGCTGCAACAACTGTGTAGGAGGCTTCCGATACTGGGGATTAAACCCACGGTTTGGAATCATTTGGTTAGGACGAGGAGGTGAATTCTTGGCCTCTAATTCAAATTTCACCAACTTATTTGAGAGGTTTTTGATCAGCTTATTCATCTCTTCGATCCTATACTCCTGTGATTCCCTTTCTTGATTAGGGGTAGAGGCCCCCTTCTTCTGGCTTCATGCTCTGTCTTGCCTTTGAATTTACCAGTAGAAGCGAAGTTTGCTTCTACCTCTAGTGCATCAGTCTGAATTTGATCTAGAGAGGCAGACTTTCTTTCTCTTAGGGTGAACCCAAAATCTGGTACAAAAGCTCCGGCAAAGACCACCTTAGTAGCTGCTTGGGGAGGTTTTATTTCAGTAGGAAGATTATTATAAAGCTTATTGAACCTCTTTGTAAATTCTGTTACATCCTCATTTTGTCTCTTTTTAAGGGCATTGAACTCGGTGAGAACATATCCATAGTCCCTCTTCTCTCCCCATTTTTGGGTGAAGAAATTCTCCATTTCTTCCCAAGTGGTGACTACATTATTAACAAGAGATTTGAACCACTTTCAAGCCTCTCCATCCAAGGATTGGATGAAAAGCCTCAACACCACATCTAGGTGCTCCACATTCACGTTCTCAGCAAAGGCACAAAAGTCTTCAATATGTTTTTTGCGCAGAAGTGTTTTCTTCCCCGGTGAACCAAGGCAAGAGCTTTAGGTAATCTTGAGACATGTCATGCAATACTTGAGGTAAAGCCAATGGAGCATATTTTTTGAGGAGGAAACCAGGTACAGCCATGAGGGGTGGTGGTGGTAAGTTCTAAGGATGATTTGGCTGTGGTACAACAAGTATATGCTGAGTTGAGGTTTGGAGAGTAGAGGTTTGGATATTTGTCTGTAATGAGCTCTGAGGTGTTATAACTTCTTTGACTTCTTCAGCTTCTGGGGTAGGGTGCAAGGGGAGTAAAGAAGTATCAGCGGATTCGGCTTCATTTCTTATGTCTGAACAAACTAAAGCAGAGGTTTCTGGAGGGTACTCAAGTACACGGGTTGTGCAGCCAAGACCATAGATATCATCTCTTTGAGAAGAGGAAGGAAAATCTTCTAGAGAAAATGAGGGTAGGTCAGCCTGGATGGGTTGCTTCTCTCTCCAGACTCTCCTAAATATAATCTTTTCAGGATCAGATACAAGAGAGGTCGTCTTCTGAGAAGTATACGCTCGGGTATGAGGCCTGGTGTAAGCCAGGATTACACTTGATTTGAACTTTAATAACAGTGGAGTCACCAAGGTGAGGGCTATGCAACTCTCAACTCTTCGTACTCACCTGATTGAAGGGTGAAGATAATGTCGTATCCTAGGGAAAGGTTTTCTAATTCGTTCCTCGGCAACGCCGCCAAAAAGATGTTGTAGCTCCTAAAGACAGCGTCGAGTTGCAAAAAACCAGTGCCTAGGACATCTTAAAGTCAGAGGTTAAAAGTGGGCAATTGTATAAAAAGCTCTGACAGGATATAGTTAAAGAGAATAATGGTTTTGGTGGTTCGAGAATGGAGAAGACCATTTGAGTCTGTTTCAGGTGAATTCCCTTAACAGTAAGAGGGCTTAAGAGGCTGTGAGATTGATGGCTTTTAGATGGGTCGAGTATAAAACAATGAGCAGAAGCTTTAAAATATGCAGAGGTGTTGAGAGAGAACTTAGAAGGAGCTCAAAAAAGACAAGCTTAAAGAGATTAAGAATTTGTCCCCCGTAAACTCAAAGGAAATGGATTTGAATGAGGTATGAACAACAACCGAGGTTCGTGGAGTGCAAATTAAGGGAGTGCAACAAGATTAATACATGAGCGTTAACACCTAAGCGTTATGTAAACACGAATTCCTAAATAAAATTGTAGACTACCAACAGCTACATTACACGGACCTTCAAAGCAACATTGCATGACAGATGATTATACGTAAAAAGGAGATCACTAATCACATACGGAAACAGATACATACTACTCATTGATCCATCTGGAATCCAAATATCAGCGCTGTGTTCAAATTAAGTTCGGACAACTCTCCCAAGTATGTGTCTTAGAGCACAGGGAGCACAATCATACAAAACTACAACAGATTTCTTCAAAATTCTTGAACCTTACTTTCATCTTAGAACTTACTATATATAGAGCTTTCCTGGGGGTCTACGGTACTTAATCATTTATGATCGACCCATATCTATAAAATCAAAAGATACTACCTAACTTACGGAGCGTACATTGAGCAATTACTTCTGTACTGAGAGAATAAAACAGGAATGGGAGAGAATTAAAACGGGAATGGGGTGAAATTGAGATTTCATCAACAAAATCATCAAAATTAAACCAAAAACAGAAAGGACATGGTCCCCCATTGAGGCCAATTATGGGGGCCTTTATAACGGGATGGCGAGGAGCAGTTGTAGGTGGGCGGGCATGGTTGTCATCATACGGATCCACCTTGTTATTTGAAAGTTTCCACTCCCTCAGTCCTCTGATTTCCACTCAATCCGTTGTGAAGTGGCAGTCGTACTACGCATGCCTGGCTCTTCAACGGAGAACTCCTGAGCAACCTGAATAGACCACCCTTGCATGTTCCACGCAGAAGCCCGTGTTGTATTTGAATTGCAAATCGGTAACCAGATTCCAGAGGAGGGCGAGAGTGGTTTGCGGTATTGGATGGGGGGGTGCGAAATGCAACGAGGACTGTCGAATGTATGGCAGGCATGCGGAGATGGAGGAAATATGGAGAGCGATGGGAAGGAAATAGCGTGGAGGGTAAGTGGGACCGGACCATCAGCGCATATCGCAACTTAAAGCGTTTAGTTATAAGAGTAGATGGTGTAAAAACTGAACACTGCGAAGTGCGACACACGGGGGAGGAGAAGAATGACGTGGCAGGGAAGGGGTGGGACCGAAATGCAGCGCATACTGCAACTTATAGCGTTTAGTTATATGCTGCGGAGGTTAAGTTTCAGGATTTGCGATGTGCGGGAAGAGGGACCCACTGGCTATCGGCGGAGTGTTATGAATCGGCGAAGGTTTGAGCAGTAAGTATTATAAAGCTTATATGGTATATGTATTGCAATGGCTTATAAAGGGGAGGCGGAGCTGTGGAGGTGGGGCAAGCTTACGGCATCGCAAAGTAAAATGGATAGACTTGCGGGCGAGCACAATGGTAAGTCAACACTATGCGATATCGCAATCGCAAATCGGTGATCGCAATATTTAGAGTTTTAGTCTCCATGCCAAATACGTAAAGTTTGCAAAATGCGATGAGGGCCAACTTATGATCGCAATCGAGAATTAGGAAGCAGAGCAAAGGAAAAGCAATGAAAAGGTAAAGTCTGATGTTTTTTCAAAGGAAAAATGAAATGGAAAGGAAAGGGCGGTGGGGATTGGGTCCCACATCATATCGCATCGGCGATTTTATAAGTTTTGGCATTTGATAACAAAAATGTTGCGACAGCGATATGCGATGAGGCAATATGGGGTCCCACCAAAGGTTTAAACGAGTTTTGTCATATATATGATATAACGATAAGGCTTAATATAACACGGTTGTTCATGGAATGCTTGCCCCTTTCAAGTTTTGCCCACCTTCACGACTTGACCTGCATACGTGCACGACTCTGCCATTTGCTGTTGTTTCGCTCTAACTGCTTCTCTGCCTCTGCCCTGTGATTTCCTATTAGGGAACTTTGTTCCATGTCATGTGCAGTCACAGCCTAACACCAAGCACGCTGCGTTTTCTCCAAAAGTCGTAGTGATTTATCTAGTATGCATTTTTCATAGGAAGTTTGACCAATTTTGACTTTTACTTGTGTAATTGAAGAATTATGATGATCTTATGATGTCATGAAGTGTAATTGAGTAGGTGAATAGTAAAATAGGGTAGATACATGCTTGTTGATGTGATTTTTGGTCAAATGTATCTAGTTTCCTATGATGAGGTGAATTGGTTGACCTCCCTAGACATTAGGGTTTTGTTGAGCATATCATGTAATCAAATCCACAACTGAGGGATTCGACCCCTGGGAGAGGGGAAAGGTTGTTTTGATCTATATCTATCATTGTCAGAGTCATTTGACTGGCTATACATCAGAGGATTGTAACTTTTGTAGCTTGTACTTTCACTTTCATATTCAGAAATCAAAGGATGCAATTACAACTATTATTTAGGAATTCATGTGCAGTGAGTTTATGATCATGTTCTTTCTCTGTTATAGTCTTTGATTAACGATATATAGCTCTTCTTTCCATATCTTGTATCTTCAGTGGCTTTCCTTACAGTTCATAGGCAGAATTCTTTTCATTTAGCTCTGTTTATATGGGAATGTCATTTTGTGTTTCATGCTTCTAGTTTAATGAATTCAAGATTAAACATGCTCATTAAATCCCTCTACTTTTTCAGACCCTCTACCATACCTACAAAACCCTAAAGCCATCATAGATCCACTACTACCTTGCTCCTTTATATATTTTCAGCTATAAACCCTTTTGATATTTAGACCTGGCTACATGGTTTCATCCCTGATCCAATATCAAACCCTAACACACTCAAAACCTCCTTGAGCCTATCATATCTAGCCTAATATCCTTCATATCCCAGTCAATCTTTGACAGTGATCTCATAGAGAGAGCCCTCTCAGCCTGGTAGGGCTAGCTACTAGGTTAAAGTGGTTTGTGGTTACCTTTGTCAGTATCCTTCTCAACCTTGGGAGAACTGGTGGAGTGCTCACATTCTGGCGTCGTTGTCGGGGAGCGAAGTGACAGATCTTCCCCGAGAAAGAACGAAAAGGATTAGATCTGATTTCTTATGGTAAACAGTAATCAGGCACAACAAGGTTGTGCATCTTTCACCTGGCGACTCCAGTGTTGAAAAATCCAAAGGTTCAGAATTTTCATGGCGACTCCACTTTTCAAGAACCGATAGTCTGAAGAACTTCTTGGTGACTTCATTATTGTCAAAATGGATTCCACTGCTCGAAGGTATGCTCCTATGAATCGAGCTCATATTCCTGGTTTTCCGAATCATATTCCTTGTATAGATTGGCAAACAGGACTTTCAAAGTTTAAAGGTCAGGATGGAGAAGAGACTAGTTTGCATTTGGTCAAATTTCATTCTCATATTCACAGACTAAAGATTGAGTTTCCTGAATATTGTCTGATGAAAATGTTCATGGCTACCTTGGAGGAAAAAGCAAGGAAATGGTATGAGAGTCTACCATCTGATAGTTTATATTCTCTAAAGGACTTTCATTCAGTTTTCTTTCAACATTATCAAAGCTCTAATTCTTCCTTGTCGGTGATTGATAGTAGTTGTGAGATTTCTGAAAATTTCATTGAGTTTCTTAAAAATTTGTATAGGGATGAAGAGAGTCTAGATGATGAGATTATAGAAGCCCTTTATGATTTTTCCTCCCAACAAGAATCAGTAGCTTCTTCCTTGGATGAAAGACACTGGGACCCAAAAAGAGAAATTCATATTCTCGATCCTGAAAATGAAAATCATCAAGCCAATGTTAACTGCAATAAAACTCAATTTTCTCCTCTGTCTGAAGATGAAATAGATCAGCGCCTGAAAAGTCATGTCACAGCCCAATCTAATCCAAGTTTGCAGTGTTCACACAATCAAGAATGTGTGAGTGAAATTTCTTCCATTGTTGAAAATGAAAGTCTGTGTTGATGATTTCTTGCAAAGAGATCAGCTAACAGGGACTATTTTCTTTCATGAAGAGGATAAGGTTGTCATGTTTAACAATCTTGAAGAATGTTTTCTGTTCAAGGATGATTTAGACTATGAATTTGAGGAGTATAAGTCCGAGAGAGACAGTATGCCAGAGATAGAGTCAGAGTTGCTCATGCTTCAGGAATTTACAGCCAACACTCAGATAGCAAAAAGTCATACTTCCCTATGCCTTCCTATGGATCAAAAACAAAGTGTTCTTTCAGATTAGAATGAAGGGTGTGCTTGTGTTTTTGTTGGATCTCGAGACAAGGTAACATTTCAAATTATTGAAGATCCTTACATTGATTTGCTACAGTCAATACGGATGATATATTTTCTTGAATTTAAAGATTATGAGGACATTTTTAGTGGACACTCGAAGTTGCCTATCTTTTGTTTTTTCTGCCTGCTCAAGGAAACTGCGAGCATGATTCAACTATGTAGCCATTTGTTGGATTGTTAACACTGGAAGGAACATTTCACATGATTGAATATATGTCTTCAGTAGGTGGGTGGTTGTCATCAGGATTTGAAACCCTTAAGTCTCGATGATATGCTGCCATCAATAATTCCAGTGAGTTTTTGTTTCGGTCAGAGTCAATTCAGTTTGTCAGTTTGTTTTCTATTTCGAGTTTGGTCTTTTGAATTTGACTCCATGCCCAATGGTTAGGCTACTTGGTCTATAGTGTTCTTGACACCTCCAAGGAGCTGCCATCCCTAGCTGGAGCCAATGTTAGTGTTAGTCTGCTCAGCTTGTCACCAATGATCAAATATGCTCTTAGAAGGTCTTGTTAGGTTCTCAAGTCAAATTTTGGTCATTTCATTTGGTCTTCAAATAAAAACTTGGTCACTGGCCAGTGTGTCTAGGGCTATTTCCACTCCTTTCAAAAAATTTCACATGTCGATCCTTGTCATCACCCAGTTGAGTGTACCATCACTGAAAGATCATCATCATCACTTCAGTCAACATCACCATGGTTTTCATTCATCTCAGTGTCACCATTAGGTCATTAGGGTTAAAGTCAACAAAATCTGTCATTCCATGCATAAATCCGGCAAATGAGAAGTGGTAATAGGTAAAGTTGTTCCATGAAATTTGGTTTCAAAAAGTAATTTATGTTTCAATTATGTAATAAGTTTCAAAGATCTAAAGCTGCAATTGAAAGTTCCAAAGTTACAAGGTTCCAAAAGCAAAGTGAAAATCACGAGGTGGGCCACCCTACTTCTTTGAAGAAAATGACTCCAAACAAAGCTATAAAAGACCAATTCATTCATTTTTCTCATTCATCTCATTTTCAAAGAGCTCTCTTAGGTCAACAAACTCATTATCAGTTCCAAGGTCAGAGCACACTGCAAAGTTTGATGCAAAGGAAAATAGTTGTGTTTCCTAGCCTCCACGTTGTGTTTTCCTTCAAGAGGAAAAAATCGAAGTTCTAAAGGTTTGCAAACCAATTTCAAAGGTTCTTAAGCCTTCTACAAGTAAGTAATGTCTCTTTTAGCCTCCCTATCAGTTGAGTTTTCCTGTTTTCATGGTGTAATTCCTCCAAAGAACCCCACGCTGCGTTTTGTGGGAGAGCTCTTCTTTGCAAATTTGTAAGTCAAATAAACCCTTCCCATAGTTATTTTCTCTTTCCCCACATCCACATACACTCCCTGAAACCCTCACACCCCCTCACTTTCACTCCCTAAGCTTCTACATCCAAACCATAGCCCCTACACCACACCACTATCCCTACACTGTGGTTTTAGCAGCGTCCTAGACTTAGACCTATAATAAAATTCCCTAGGTCTACTCCTACCCTAATTCCCTCCCATTCCACTTCCTAAACCTTCCTAACACCCTTCCCTACTTCCCTATTTTTTCCTATCCCCATTTCCCTCTCCTAACCCCTCCATCCTACACCATTTCTCCATTCCCCTACTTTTCACTATTAGGGTTTTCCCCTTGCAAAGCACATATGGAGGGAGATAAGAGGCCTTACAACAAGGAAGGCCAAATGTCAAGATATGAGCCCTTAACCACTCATGAATTGATGTCTTCACCATTATCCAAGCAGTGTTTTCAAAGGGTAGGGTGTCTTCCTTTTTGTGAGCAAATTCAACAAGTCAAATATCATGCCAAGCTCACAAACTTCTTTGCCACTAACCTTAGGAGAGATAAGGTCATCATTGCAGGAGTGAGTTTTAAAATTTCAACTGAGGTCAGATCAAAAGGTATAAGCCCACTAAAGTCCAAGAAATCATATCTTAACCTTTCCAAGATATGGGTTGCCTAGGGTTTACATTGCACACATGGACAATTTTTCTTCAAAATGTGTTTTTGACCAAATAGATATGAATTTTCCAAAACTGAAAGAGGTTGTTGTCCATCATAGACCAAGAAACAAAAAACTCCTTCAGTTTAGACACAGGTATTATGATTTGGGAGAAATGCCAAAAATACATTTTCAACAGGAGGTTTTTTGCACTTCCGAACAACTTGACTTCAAGAGAGTTTTTCAAGGGTTTGGAGAAGGTGTTTACAGTGCTTGAAGACTCGATTGTGTAGCCGAAATCCTAAGCTTTCCAATGCTACCTTCAAATCTTTATTTGGACCTCGAGAAGGACTCCAAAAATCACTTTTCCCAAGCACGCTGCATTTTCTCCAGGCATGCTCCGTTTTTCCAATTTTTGAGAGATAAACTTCAAGCTTTGATTCTGAACAAATGCAGAAGTATTTTTGAAAAATGGAGGAAATTTTTGTTCATGACATGCCAAAGAACAAAAACCTCTCTAAGTTTTGCAAAAAAACTTATGGTTAGTGAGATATCGCTCCATCTTTGAAGCCCATTTTTGGAAAAAATTCTGGTTTTTGTGAGTTTTTGGTCAAAATTGACAATTTTGAAAACGAGTCCCACTGGCAAAAACGCGATGTGGGCCATGCTGCGCTCTTGTTGGGGAGATCCCATGGATGAATTCTCTGCATTGGTGGAATAATATCCCGTTTCAGGGATATCTCTAAAACACGGCAAACTCCAACCAGAGATGGACTGGGAGGGCGTTTACTAGATATGCCGCCTCTAGAAAGAGGACGAAATATGTAGGCTACCTGGCCCTTTCCAGACTCTGTCTAAGAGTATGAAATAAACACACCAAGTGGTATAGAACTAGAATGCTCAAGAATATATAAAAATAACAGTGCAGCAGACATATAATAACATAGAAAGAATGTACAGCAACTCATCCAGAAATATAGAGAGGAAATGCTAAGCCATTTTATTAAACTGAGAAATATAATGAAGTACAATAGGCGATCAGAGTGATGGCACCTAAACTTGCTCAAGGCAAGTGAAGAAATATTCTCAGAATACACCAGAAATTGCTGCTCTCTAAACTGCGTCCTAGCTGCTGGAACACTGCCGTGTAGCTGCTACCACTGAAATGAACTGATAACTAGGGGCTGCTCCCCTTGCCGGAATGAGCTGAAAATCTGGAATCCTCCTCAACTCACCAATCCCGACAAAACCCAGAAACCATATCAAAAATGGCCGACCTCCGAAAAACACCCCCTTGGGGAATTACGCTGGCCTCCAAGGCTCTGCGCAGAGGCTAAATGAGAATGACTGAAATACTGCCTCAAACTCCACCAAAATCCTCCCAAAAGGCAAAGGCTAATCCTTTGCTCAATATCTCGGCTCAAATCTCCTGCAAAAACCCCGATCCGGAACACCTCCTAGATGGACTGCGTCCTCCCTCTCAGTGACTGCGCAGTCTCTATGAATGCTCAGCTCCGCAACAAACCCAAACACCAAAACCTCCTGCAAAATGCTGAAGAAGTAACCTTGCCCGAGCAGGCACTCGAAGTCCCCCGGGGCTAAGGGCAAGATCTCTGATCGGAGACACTCAATGCACTAAACAGTGCTGCAGACAGGCTAAACAGCCAGCCTGCTCAAGAAGTCAAAACGACCAGCTCAATATCATCAACAACAGAATGAATCAAATGAGAAGGCTCCTCCCTCTTTTATAACGTTGGCCTTCCTCCAACCCTAAGGCCCATCTCCTCAACGTAGCCTCTCTCTCTTGCCACATGCTCATCCTCATCTGCACAGTAGCTTCTAGAGCATACGTGGGCCCCCTCTTTACATGGTGCTTGGCCCCCCTTGGCTCCCCTTTAAGTCACAACGTTGTGCTACTAGGGAGGGTGTTTTATTCCACTTGAGTGAGTTAGACCCTCTTCACTCACTTTTTATTTATTAATAAACTATAGACGGCAAAACTTAACAAATCGAATATTCCAATTAGCTATCGCTAATTGGGAATATTACAGTCTCCCCCGGCAAAATGTTGCTTGTCCTCAAACAACTGAAGTGATGGATGCTGCAAAATCTTCTCACTCTCCCAAGTGGCATCCTCATCCGGCAAATTCTTCCACCTCACCAAGAATTCTCGGACTGTCCTGCTCCGTAGCTGCCTCTCCCTGGTATCAATAATAGCCTCTGGATGCAACACCAAATGCCCCTCGTCATTCGTGGGTGGTAGCTCATCTGTCACTGTCACCTGCTGCCCCAACGCCTTCTTCAGGCATGATACGTGAAAAACGTTGTGGATCTTGCTGCCTTGGGGCAGCTGCAACTCATATGCAACCTGTCCAATCCTGCGTATCACCCTCTATGGCCCGTAAAAACGGGGCTTGAGCTTCTTAGCTCCCTTCTGCTTCAGCGACGACTGTCGGTATGGCTGTAATCGTAGGTAGACCAAGTCCCCTACCTCAAACTATCTCTCCACCAGACCTCTGGCGGCATACAGCGTTTGCTGGTTTTATGCTGTAGCCATATTATCCTTGAGAGCTCGGAGAATGTCCTGACTCTCTTGGATCCAAATCTTGGCTCTAGGAGCCTTGCTAGCACCGAACATCACATCAGCAAAAGATAATGAATGATACCCACACAAAGCATAAAATGGTGACATCCCAATGGACATGTGATGTGTCGTGTTGTAGCAGTACTCCCCCAGATGCAACCACTTCAGCCATGCTCGTTGCTGCCCACTGACATAGTTACGCAAGTAGCCCTCCAGCCACTTGTTAACTATCTCCGTCTGTCCATCCGTCTGTGGGTGATAACTGGTACTCGGTGTCAACTCCGTCCCCACCAACCGGAAAAGCTCCTGCCAAAATCCGCCCATGAAGCGGTTGTCCCTGTCACTGATGATGGTCTTAGGAAGACCATGTAGCCTGAAAACCTCTCTGAAGAACAGCTCGGCCACCTGTGCTGCTGTGTAATGCGCGGATATGGCGAAAAAGTGCGCATACTTTGTTAGCTGATCAACAACGACAAAGATACAATCCTTGCCCTGCACCATGGGCAACCCTATGATGAAGTCCATCGAGATACTCTCCCATTTCCCCTCTAGAATGGGAAGAGGCTGCAACAATCCTGCGGGATGGCTCATCTCCCCCTTGTTTCTCTGACAAACATCGCACTCCCTGATGTGCTGGAGTACGTCCTCCTTGAGGCCCTTCCATGAGAACCTCTCTCTAGTAAATGTAGGTTTAGTAAACCCACAATGGCACACTTAATGGAGAATCATGTGATGCCTGAAGTATCTTCTTCTTAAGCTGAGATCCCTCAGTCAAGAAGATCATATCCCTATAGTAGATGATCTTGTCGACCACCCTGTACCTATCATCCGCCACCTGTCCATCCAAAACCTCACATGCAAATCTGTCCTTGGAGTACTCCACTAATAGTCGAGCCCTCCAATCAGTATCCAAGCTCATAAGAGATAACGTGGCTGTTCTACGTGAAAGGGCATCTGCTACCACGTTATTCTTACCCTTAACATACTCAATGTCAAAGTCATATGCTTGGATCTTACTGATCCACTTCTGCTGCCTCTCCTGTAGCTGCTTCTGCTCCAAAAAGACCCTGAAGCTATTGTGATCAGTCCTCATCCTGAACCTGTTCCCTACCAAACACTGCCGGAATTTGGCCAAGGCATGCATAATGGCCAACATCTCCTTGTCGTATATAGAATACAACCTCTCGTGCAGAAGGAGCTTCCGGCTCTCAAAGGCTATAGGGTGTTCTTCCTCAACTCCCTCCTGGCATCATCATCTATCTGTGCCTGTCCCGGATTCCCCTTTGGAGGCGGAATCCTCACATCCTTCCCCTTGGGCTGGAAACCCTGTCTCTGGGGGTAAGGTGTCCGAGTCCTGGGCAATGCATCCTGTAAGTCTCGGGTCCTACTAATAGCATCCTGAAGTGTAGTTGGTCTAGTAGATCTGACTAGACCCCAAAGTGGCTCTGCTAACCCCTCAACAAACATATAGATCATTCATGCTGCGGGTAGATCTAGCACCATCACTGAAACCCTCAAGAAGTCTGCAATGCATGTCTCTGGACTCCCAGTCTGCTTGAGCCTCGTCAACTCTACAAAGTGTTGTTCTGGATCTCTCCAGTCAAATCGCTCCATCAATCTCCTGGTAAAATCGACATACGTTGTCACTGTAGAGTGTCCGAGTGTGACCATCCCATGGAACCACCAGTCCTGGGCCTCACCATCCAAATGTAATGTCGCCACCTTGATGGCCTCCGTCTCCGACATCTGGTTAAGCTGGAAATAGATGTCCAGCTTCTCCACCCAAGACTTTGCCGAACTGTTTGATGAGCCATCAAACGTAGGCAAATGGAATCTGCTAGATGTGCGGTGGGTATCTCCATCATGATAATGTCGGTGCCCTCTATGATGGTCGCAGGGTCTACTGTCCCGCTGGAGCTGAACAAAATCTCGAAACGAGAGAGCATCCCTGAACTCCTGCCCATAGGCCTGATACTCTACAAAATATTCGCCCATGTGTCCGGGCTCTTCCTCCTGCTGGGTTCCGGCCCCTGTGTCTGCTCCCAAGAAAGTGGGCATGGTAGAGCGGGTAGGTGCACGTGAAGCCATCGGCTGAGGAGTATCACGCTGAGCATCACCATGCTCCGGCAAATGATGGGATGTACCTGATCCCTCACCCACCTGGAAAACCCGTGGGGTCTCATGTTGTCTAGGCTCTACAACGGTGAATCTCTGACCCATCACCTCAATCTGTCTAGCTAAATCCTGCACCGATTTGAGGAGTGCCTCCCCAAATTGTTTGGCCTCTGTATCCTCTGCCATTGGCCCTCTCTGCTCTGAATCTAATACAGGCTCCTCCTGCTCTGCGTCTGTCACAGGCTCTCTCTCTTGCTCTGTGTCCACCACCCGAACACAGTCTCCCTCACCGTAGGTGTTCTCCAACCTATGCTCACAGTCTCTGTACTTCCTGCCTCTGTAACAAATATATGGTCTCTTCCCCAGTGTCATAGACCACAGGCTGAGCCAAAACTATGCTCAGATATCACTATAATATCCCGTTTCGGGGATATCTCTAAAACATGGCAAACTCCAACCAGAGATAGACTGGGAGGGCATTTACCGGATATATCGCCTCTGGAAAGAGGACGAGATCCGAAGGCTACCTGGCCCTTTCCAAACTCTGTCTAAGAGTGAAAGATAAACACACCAAGTGGAATAGAACTAGAATGCTCAAGAATATATAAAAATAATAGTGCAACAGACATATAATAACATAGACAAAATATACGGCAACTCATCCAGAAATATAGAGAGGAAATGCTAAGCCATTTTATTAAACTGAGAAATACAATGAAGTACAATAGGTGATCAGAGTGATGACACCTAAACTTGCTCAAGGCAAGTGAAGAAATACTGAATAACGAGGAAATGCATTGAAATACGGAAGCTGATACTATTGAAAAGCTAACGGGTATATGTTACTACCAACGAATTGAAGCGATAACTAGGGGTTGCTCCCCTTGCCTGAATGAGTTGAAAATGCGGAGGAGTCGAATGAGGACCAACCGACAAAACCCGGAAAACCATATCAAAAATGGCCGACCTCAAGAAAAACACCCCCTTGAGGAATTACGGCGGCCTCCGAGGCTGCGCGGAGGCTAAATGAGAATGAGTGAAATTTTGTACTCAAACTCCACCAAAGTCCTCCCAAAGGCAAAGGCGGTCCCTGCGCGCTCAAATCTCGGCTCAAATCTCCTGCAAAAACCCCGATCCGGAACACCTCCTAGATGGACTGCGTCCTCCCTCTCAGTGACTGCGCAGTCTCTATGAATGCTCAGCTCCGCAACAAACCCAAACACCAAAACCTCCTGCAAAATGCTGAAGAAAAAACCTGCCCGAGCAGGCACTCGAAGTCCCCCGAGGCTAAGGGCGAGATCTCCGACCGGAGACACTCAATGCACTAAACAGTGCTGCAGACAGGCTAAACAGCCTGCGTGCTCAAGAGTCAAAACGACCAACTCAATATCATCAACAACAGAATGAATCAAATGAGAAGGCTCCTCCCTCTTTTATAACGTTGGCCTTCCTCCAACCCTAAGGCCCATCTCCTCAACGTAGCCTCTCACTCTTGCCACGTGCTCATCCTCATCTGCGCAGTAGCTTCTAGAGCATACATGGGCCCCCTCTCTACGTGGTGCTTGGCCCCCCTTGGCTCCCCTTTAAGTCACAGCGTTGTGCTACTAGGGAGGGTGTTTTATTCCACTTAAGTGAGTTAGACCCTCTTCACTCACTTTTTATTTATTAATAAACTATAGACGGCAAAACTTAACAAAATCGAATATTCCAATTAGCTGTCACTAATTAGGAATATTACAGGTGGATTCCTCTTTACACATACATTAATCCTAGTCAGCGTTGGAGCCATGTCAACAACTTTTGGAGGGTCAAAATGCCCAAAAGCTAGCAAAAAATGGCCTTTCTGCCCTCTTTTTGGAGGCCACATTGCGTTTTCTGAGTACTCTTGGGAAAATGAAGTTTTAGAGGGCTAGAATCCACCTTTTAGAGTGCTTGAACATCCTATCATGTAGCATACATCCAGGGCTATCGATAGCAACTTTTAGATCAACATTTGGACACCTAGAAGACCTTCAAATTGCCTTTTTCCAGGCACGCTGTGTTTTCTCCAGTATGCATTTTTCACAGGAAGTTTGACCAATTTTGACTTTTACTAGTGTAATTGATGAATGATGATGATCTTATGATGTCATGAAGTGAAATTGAGTAGGTGAACAGTAAAATAGGGTAGATACATGCTTGTTGATGTGATTTTTGGTCAAATGTGTCTAGTTTCTGTTGGAAATGTTGTCATTGATGGCAAAGGAGATGGAAAAAGAGGAGCACCTGAAACGGCAACAAGGAAGTAGAGAGGTATAGAGGCAGCGAAAAAAAGATAAGCAAGGAGAAGCATCAGTCAAGGAGCAGAGGAAGCAGTGAATTGAAGCAGAGACAAGCAGTGTATTGAAGCAGAGACAAGCAGTGAATCGAAGCACAGAGCTACTGAGGGCTGCGTAGAGTTGTAGGAGAGATCTGCAGAGAATAGGTTGCAGAAGGGCCATAAGTTGTAAGAAATTTCACTGTATAAATGAGAAATTTGTTTCAGTATTTCTGTGCATTTGTCAAGTTAATTTCTGTGTGAGAATGTTTGAATCCCCGTGGTCACTGTATGAGTGGCTTGCACTTTAGAAGCCAGTGTAAGAGAACCGGTGCGAGATGAGCGATTATATGGCAATGTAGAGTCCATACTCTGTAGTGTGGCTAAATGGCTGTTCTAAACATAATAGGGGAGGTCATTGTTGCGCCTTTAATGATTGACTGGCGTGGGGAATTGTGTGATAAAACCCTGTGTTAATAGTAATGTCAGTGTGTTGATTCATTGTGAGAAGCAACATAAAGGTTGCCCATATAACATGATGGGAGTTCCTGGTTGGAACCACGAAGGAGGATTATTTAGTTGATAATGGCAATCGAAGGCTAAAGGGGTCGAAGGCATGTTCGGGTTTATGGTGAGATCGAGCCTTGACATGAAATTAGAAACGCAGAGTTGAATGAAGCCTGCGCGGAATGATGCTTCAGTGGCAGAGCGATGAAGGAAATAGAATAAAAGGCGGAAATTCCTTATAATAAAACGTTGAAATGGAATTATTAGAAGCGGAACCATGAGCTAAGATAAGGCGGAACCGTGACCTTGAATGAATAGTGAAGCGGTTTCGGAGACAAATACCAACAGTATCGCGCGAATTAAAAGTGGTAAAGAAATTTTGGTGAAAAAACGCGATTAGGGTCCTTGCCTGACACGTAGCCTCAGACAGTATTGGAAAACCATTTACATCGCGTAAATTTTAAGTGTTAATGTCCGGCGTTTGAAAAAACGCAATATCAATTTGGTTCGTTCGATCTGGAGCGATGGAGATTCGATGGTGTTTGTGTATTGAAATTTTGAAGGGGTTAATAAAGAAAAGATCAACGGTGGCGGTCATCCGATTGGAAGTCGAAGAGTCAAGGTTGTTCACTTCGAATTCCCAGTGGAATACAAACAAGGAGAACTCTATAAATGATATTACATTGATATGCATAAGGAGTTAGAGAGTGAGGTTGGAGAATGCAGAATTGAGGCAGAGAAGATAAGAAGGAGGAGCAGAACGAGATGTTGTTAGGAGGTTAGAGAATGCGGAATTGAGGAAGAGAAGATAAGAAGAAGGAGGAGCAGAACGAGATGTTGTTAGAAGGTTAGAGAATGCAGAAATGAAGCAGTGAGGTAGAGAAGAAGAAGGAGCTGAAGGAGAATTCGAGAAGATGCAGAGATGATACAGGGCAGATATGAAGGCTGGTGCATAGCAGAAAAGAAGGAACAGAACAGAGCTGATATCTAAGGTAAATCAACAAGTGTTATCTTTTGAAAGAGTAAGGAAGTTGGAGCTTCCCTATCAAGTTGTAACTTGATAGATGTTAGTTGTAGCTGACTGAGGTAGGAGCCTCCTATAGGTTGGTGCCTGCAAAACATAGATGGGAGTTGGTGGCTTCCACATCAAGTTGTAGCTTGATAAAATGTCAGTTGTAGCTGACTGAGGTTGGAGCCTCTTGTAAGTTGGTGCCTGCAGAAAATTGATGGGAGTTGGAGCTTCCTTGCAAGTTGTAGCTTGCAGAATTGAGGTAGGAGCCTCCTGTGGGTTGGAGCCTACAAAAAATCAATGGTGAGAGGAAGTTGGAGCTTGCCTTTGCATCACAACAATAATAAGATGTGGTTTTCTCCCTTTATGGTTTCCACTTATATCTGGTGTCTCTGTGCATGATGTTTATGTGTTGATATGGTCTATCTGTTCTGCTTAATACTCGTTGCTCACATATTAACACTGCTGGTACATTATCTAATCTGCATATTAATTGCTGCTCACAAATTGAGATTGCTCACATATTATGTTGATCATAAAGTGAAGGTGTTAATAAAGTCTAATGAAAAGTTTTAAAAGTCCATGAATGTGTTAAACTGATTCACCCCCCCCCCCTCTCAGTTTAACTAAGGGTTCAACAATTGGATTCAGAGCCGGTTCCTTTGGAGTAAGCCTAATAGCTTGAAGGAGATTTGGTTGAGTCATGGACTATCAAAATGTACCTGTGTTAAATACAACAAACTTTCCTGAATGGAGAGATAAGGTTAAAACATGATTATTGGCTTATGAACCTGAGGTATGGAAGCTTGTATGTGATGGTTATTGCACAGACTCTCCCTCGGTGCAAGAACAACATAGGAATGCCAAGGCAAAATGTGTGATATTCAACAATCTTCATAACAAGGATCTTGAGTTAATAATGGATTTAACCTTTGCAAAAGAAATCTGGGATAGATTGCATTCCATGCATGGAGTAGACACTAAGGACTGCACTGTCAAGAAGGAGAAGAGAATTAAGAAAAAGAAAAATTCATGTCAACAGGAAAATGTTCAATGAAATGAGATACCTGCTAGTGTAAATGGAAGTAAGAACCATGAAGAAATTGCAGCTGAAGAAAAAGCCAAACTTGACACAACCTTGACTGAAATAGAAAGATTGAAGAATGAAAACAAAGCCCTGAAGACATTGGTACAAATATGTGATGAGAAAGAATATGAAGATAAGAAAGAAATTATTGGCCTGAAGACACAACTTGAAGAAGCAAGGAAAGTTGAAGACACACTGCTGCAACAAATGAAAGAGAAAAGTCAGGAATGTGAAAAATTGGAAGAAGAAGTAGTGAACCTGAGAAAGAAATTAGAAAAGGCCCAAAGAGATTTATTAATGAATACTCCTCAAATGAAAAGCTCTGGACAGTTGGACCAGATTCTAAAGGCTCAAAGGTCACCTCTCATAAAGGCTGGGATAGGATATGAAGGTGAAACCAGTAAGTCCAAGGTTGAAGATAACAGGAATGTCATTTTTGTAAAAGTTGTAAAGGACAGTGAAGCGGCTCAGCAAATTCCTACAGAAGCAGAAACCAGCAAGAACAGGATCTGTGAAGAAACAAACAAAAACAAGCAGCGACATGAAAGGAAAGATAATGAAAGGATGAAACAGTCAGCAAAAAAAGGCTCATACACTCTTGATTATGAAGTGAATAAATTTGGAAGATGTCAAAGGAGGTTCTTCCCTCCTATGAAAAATATCACATGTTTTCCCTGTCATAAACCAGGACATATTGCAGCACATTGTAAAACAAGGCATATCAACTTGAACCAACAAAAGATGCAGCAAAAGAGAACCCCTCAAGCAAGCAAATGGAAAAGACAATCTTTCACCAGGTACACAAATCATTTCTATGGCTACTGTTATGCATACAATAATTTTGGACATAAATCTATTGAATGTAAATTGTATTCAAAAAGGGAAACAAAATATTATACATCAGCTCAAATGTACCTTGGTCAAATAAGATGTTATGTATGCCTCAAGCGTGGTCACAAAGCAAAAGACTGTAATCTGCCATATACATTCAAGAACTCTAGACAGAGGATGGAATCAAAATAGATCAATCAAAACTATGAATCAAAAGGAAGAGCAGACATTATGAAGAACCCCAATAAAGTATGGAAGGAAAAGAGAAAAGGGGAGCCTGTTATCTCAATAACATAATGAATCCAGCATAGTCTCAGGGGGAGCTGCTATAGAAAACAAAGCAAATATCCAACCAGTGATAAATATGAAGCAACATCCCAGGGGGAGAGCAGTTCATGAAAAGTCCCCTTTAAGGAATGAAGTTAAATAAGTGATAAATCTTTGAGTGATCTGCCCATGAAGATTCCTAGTAAATAAATTGAAGATGTCTTCCCGAAGATCATTATATTAGAACTGTTGGATTGATTTTTAAAGCAGCAATGATTCTGGAGCAGTCTTAAAAAGGAAAATGCAGTGACATTTCCTTTGAACAGAATGACAGAAAAAGAAGAATGGTTAATGATGCCAAGATCAAATTCAAGATACTGATGACTGTTGGTGAACAGTGGAAAGCTCAATAGTAGAATTTATGAAGGATGTCTTAGTTATGGGTTAATGTGCAAACTAAAGTGAAATCTTTGCATGGTTTATCAAAGTAGTATAAATTGGTACTTGGTACAAGCAGCATGCCTATTAGTAGAATATCGAGTGTTATAAGTGGAGCAGCAGCATGGTACAGGTCCTCAGGATCAAAGGATTAAGGCAAAAGAACATCAAGGCAGTGTCCTAGCGCTATCTACATTATTAAAGCTTAAAAGGGTCAATAAAAGAGCTAAAGGATCAGTATGTTGTTTACAATTGAAACATTATATGAAGCATTAAAGCAGTGTCTTTTTCTATATATTTGCATCCCTTTCTGAAGTCAGTGCATATATATATCAGGCCTCTCTCTTGAAATCATTCATAACACCGTGTGAAGTCTGTTTGCTGAGATTTCAATTAAACATCTTGAATATGTTTTGTTGAAGATCATCATAATAGAACAATTAAAGTATCGAAAGTATGAAGGATTAGTTGTGTCAGTTGAAGCTCAAAACTCTGTTATTGATTCATCAAAAGCATACTTCAGCAGAAAGGATTTGCTGACATTTCACCATTAAAGAGAGATTGATCAGTGACATACATAACCTCTTATGCCATAAAGGAAATTGCATGAGTGATAAGTGAGACTGACTAATACACTGAATTTATCTAGCCTCAAGGGTTTGTTTTGAAGGTACATTGTGCAAGCGGTAAAGTCATTTGGTCTCTTAGATTGAAAGATATCATCTAATCTCACAATAAGTTGTAAACTCTGGCTTGATTCTTTGATCACATCTGTAACAAGGACCTTCAGCTATTAAGGGCAATATCATTATCAGCATCCTAGCTCATATCATCACCAACAGGCAGGAAAGGTGAACCACAGCTATAAAAGATATATTGGCATCATCATCATAATTGAACAGGTGTTGTACTGCAAATGTGTATTGCAGAAGAAAACATATTCCACCTACAACTTCCTCAACAGATATAGATTTCTGATGAAAATCATACTAGAGAGAAGTATATTTGAAGCATTCTCAGTATTTTATTTGGTCCAAGAAAGCATCTCAGATTATATAAGTCTGATTATATAGAATTGTTCTATCATACCTACATGCTATACATGTGCAAAGAGTCTGTGCTTTGGGATTGTATCAACATACTGTGTATATACAAGTACAATAAGTCTCGAAAGTGTTCTCTCAACACCAGTTTGGAGCAGCAGGGTACAAAGTCAAAATAAGAAGGCCTAAACACATCTCAGAGAGAGGAAATGAAGAGATAGAAAGCACACTAGGAAATGTGCAACCCTTTGCCATTGATGTCAAAGGAGGAGGAAAAGCAAGTAACAGAAGATAGGGTCTTCTAACAGAAGCCAGGCAGAGGAAGACTTGGGGGAAGCATTGGATTATTGGTGGATGTGTTGCTATCAATGCCAAAGGGGGAGACTGTTGGAAATGTTGTCATTGATGGCAAAGGAGATGGCAAAGGAGGAGCACCTGAAACAGCAACAAGGCAGCAGAGAGGTAGCAGAGGCAGCCAAAAAAGAGAAGCAAGGAGCAGCATCAGTGAAGGAGCAGAGGAAGCAGTGAATTGAAGCGGAGACAAGCAGTGTATTGAAGCAGAGACAAGCAGTGAATCGAAGCACAGACCTGCTGAGGGCTGCGTAGAGCTGTAGGAGAGATCTACAGAGAATAGGTTGCAGAAGGGCTAGAAGTTGTAAGAAATTTCACTGTATAAATGAGAAATTTGTTTCAGTATTTCTGTGCATTTGTCAAGTTAATTTCTGTGTGAGAATGTTTGAATCCCCGTGGTCACTGTATGAGTGGCTTGCACTTTAGAAGCCAGTGTAAGAGAACCGGTGTGAGATGAGTGATTGTATGGAAATGTAGAGTCCTTACTCTGTAGTGTGGCTAAATGGTTGTTCTAAACATAATAGGGGAGGTCATTGTTGCGCCTTTAATGATTGACTGGCATGGGGAATTGTGTGATAAAACCCTGTGTTAATAGTAATGTCAGTGTGTTGATTCATTGTGAGAAGCAACATAAAGGTTGCCCATATAACATGATGGGAGTTCCTGGTTGGAACCACGAAGGAGGATTATTTATTTGATAATGGCAATCGAAGGTTGAAGGGGTCGAAGGCATGTTCAGGTTTACGATGAGATCGAGCCCTAGCATGAAATTAGAAACGCAGAGTTGAATGAAGCCTGCGTGGAATGATGCTTCAGTGGCAGAGCGATGAAGGAAATAGAATAAAAGGCGGAAATTCCTTATAATAAAAAGTTGAAACGAAATTATTAGAAGCGGAACCATGAGCTAAGATAAGGCGGAACAATGACCTTGAATGAACAATGAAGCGGTTTCGGAGACAAATACCGACAGTATCGCGCGAATTAAAAGTGGTAAAGAATTTTTGGTGAAAAAACGCGATTAGAGTCCTTACCTAACACGTGGCCTCAGGCAGTATTGGAAAACCATTTACATCGCGTAAATTTTAAGTGTTAATGTCCGGCCTTTGAAAAAACGAGATATCAATTTGGTTCGTTCGATCTAGAGCGATGGAGATCCGACGGTTTTTGTGTATTGAAATTGTGAAGGGGTTAATAAAGCAAAGATCAATGGTGGCGGTCATCCAATTGGAGCGCGATGACATATTAATCGTTCGATCCACTTTATCGGCGGACATTGCATTGGTCTCATTGTCATCGGAGAGGTAAGTTAAATATGTGGGTTTTATTATAATGTTCTAGCATTGGCGGAGGCTGTATTATGTGTTCATATATTGTAGTTGGCATACAATACCACAAGGGGTATGCAATACATGTTGATATATATATGTTATGCTGGTGATAATCCGAACCTCTTATGAGTGAGTCGGTATGCAGATATATAAGCTGTGGGCCCGAAACCTTATGTTAATATTTGAATATAAACCAAAGTTAATACGCAAGTGGGACCCTTTGTTCATCATACCGAACTTTTGAAGGATGCGATTGCGATTAATCGCATCGGATCCATCGCAAAGGCATCAATCGCATCGGGGAATAAGAAAAGTCCGGATATGTGGGCCCGAGCGCATGTTGCGTAAATAGTTAAGGGCTAACGTTAAAAGGGATCGGAATATAGTTGTGGAAAGATTTTATAATGTTTGGTTTTATGGTTTTATACTCCAAGTTAAATATACGCGAATGATGAAATATGGGTGTTGGCCTAGGCTATTCCTTGGAGTGATCAAAGGTTTATTTTAATGGTTCGTAACATTTGAATTGGGGTCGCAATATGTGTTGATACATATATTATGTTGATGATAACCGAACCTTGTATGGAATGAATTGTGCGCTGGGCATATTATAGTTGTGGGCATTTGGAGTTTTATCGAGGTGGAACTTTGACATGGAATGAAATGCTATGAAGATTGAGAGGAGTTTTACATATAAGTTTATTAAGCCGGGAACATATATTTGTTAATATGCTGAAGACCATTGTGTAATGGGGAATTTCAATGGCTTTATAACCATGGCTTAATTCATCGCATCGACAGATACAAAGAGCTTGAAATTGTGGGTCCCGACATATATGATTTCATAATCAAATATAAAAGGTAGAGAACGTTGGAGGCGCGTTATGGATTTTATAATAAGGTTTAATCCCATTGATGCAAAGAACAAAGTTCCCGCATATACAGTTTGTTAGGCATGGTTCATAACCATAAGATAACCTTGGAAGAAAAAGCCTCCAGATATGTTTATTGAAATTGCCAGATCAGCAGTAGAATGTTGAATTGCACAGATTGAGAGAAATTGAGGCCCGAAAGTTGGAGATGCATTGTTATATGCATAGAAAGAAGAAAAATTTGGGACTAGACTTGGAAAAGCAGTTATGTATACAGCAGATTCAAAATTGCAGTGAACAGGTGAATATGCACAGGAATGAAAATGTGGTTTTGACAGGTGTACATGCACAGGCGCACACAATTGCAGTAAACAGCAAAGGTATGCAGAGCAGTTACCTAACAGCAGCAGAAAAGACAAAACCAATAAAGCCAAAGGCCAGAAAAAGAGCTAAGTGAATTTGTTCTATTATAACTAAAAATGTAAATGTATTAAATTGATTTTATATTGTTTGTGATGCATTGGCAAGTCTCCGGAGGCAAAGAATCAACCCACTGTAATGTTGAAATGTATACATATTGTAATATTTTTTCTGAATGAGCTGGACGAAGGTATGAGAAGGCAGAAGTCGAAGAGTCAAGGTTGTTCACTTCGAATTTCTGGTGGAATACAAACAAAGAGAACTCTATAAATGATATTACATTGATATGCATAAGGAGTTAGAGAGTGCGGTTAGAGAATGCGGAATTGAGGCAGAGAAGATAAGAAGAAGGAGGAGCAAAACGAGACGCTGTTAGGAGGTTAGAGAATGCAGAGTTGAGGAAGAGAAGATAAGAAGAAGGAGGAGCAGAACGAGATGCTGTTAGAAGGTTAGAGAATGCAGAAATGAAGCAGTGAGGCAGAGAAGAAGGAGGAGCTAAAGGAGAATCTGAGAAGATGCAGAGATGATACAGGGCAGATATGAAGGCTGGTGCACAGCAGAAAAGAAGGAACAGAACAGAGCTGATATCTAAGGTAAATCAGAAAGTGTTTTCTTTTGAGAGAGTAAGGAAGTTGGAGCTTCCCTATCAAGTTGTAGCTTGATAGATGTCAGTTGTAGCTGACTGAGGTAGGAGCCTCCTATAGGTTGGTGCCTGCAGAAAATAGATGGGAGTTGGTGCTTCCACATCAAGTTGTAGCTTCATAAAATGTCAGTTGTAGCTGACTGAGGTTGGAGCCTCCTGTAGGTTGGTGCCTGCAGAAAATTGATGGGAGTTGGAGTTTCCTTGCAAGTTATAGCTTGCAGAATTGAGGTAGGAGCCTCCTGTGGGTTGGAGCCTACAGAAAATCAGTGGTGAGAAGGAGTTGGAGCTTGCCTTTGCATCACAACAATAATAAGATGTGGTTTTCTCCCTTTATGGGTTTCCACTTATATCTGGTGTCTCTGTGCATGATGTTTATGTGTTGATATGGTCTATTTGTTCTGCTTAAAACTTGCTGCTCACATATTAACACTGCTGGTACATTATCTAATCTGCTTATTAATTGCTGCTCACAAATTAAGATTGCTCACATATTATGTTGATCATAAAATGAAGGTGTGAATAAAGTCTAATGAAAAGTTTTAAAAGTCCATGAATGTGTTAAACTGATTCACCCCCCCCCCCCTTCTCAGTTTAACTAAGGGTTCAACAGTTTCCTATGATGAGGTGAATTGGTTGACCTCCCTAGACATTAGGGTTTTGTTGAGCATATCATGTAATCAGCTCCACAGCTAAGGTATTCGACCCTTGAGAGAGGGGAGAGGTTGTTTCGGTCTATATCTATCATTTTCAAAGTCATTTGACTCGTTGGACATCAGAGGACTGTAACTCTTGTAGCTTGTAATTTCACTTTAATATTCAAAAATCAAAGGATGCAGTTGCAACTATTATCTAAGAATTCGTGTGCAGTGAGTTTATGATCTTGTTCTTTCTTTGTTATAGTCTTTGATGAATGATATATAGCTCCTCTTTCCATATCTTGTATATTCAATGGCTTTCCTTACAGTTCATAAGCAGAATTCTTTTCATCTAGCTCTGTTTATATGGGAAAATCATTTTGTGTTTCATGCTTCCAATTTAATGAATTCATGATTAAACATGCTCATTAAATCCCTCTACTTTTTTAGACCCACCACCATACCTACAAAACCCTAACTCCATCATAGATCCACTACTACCTTGCTCCTTTATATCTTTGCAGCTGTAAACCCTTTTTATATTTAGACCTAGCTACTTGGTTTCATCCCTAATCCAACTTCAAACCCTAAAACACTCAAAACCTACCTGAGCCTATCATATCTAGCCTAATATCCTTCATATCACAGTCAATCCTTGACAGTGATCTCATAGAGAGAGCCCTCTCAGCCTGGTAGGGCTAGCTACTAGGTCAAAGTGGTTTGTGGTTACCTTTGTCAATCTCCTTCTCAGCCTTGGGAGAATTGGTTGAGTGCTAATAGGTTCCAAGGGCCAGGACCATGCAGTGCATGTGTTATGTCCCAGCATTATCAATGACCATGGGAGAGTACACATTGACAAATCACTTCTTCACGGTCGACATCCCAGACACCAACTTAGTTTTGGGAGTCCAGTGGCTTATCACTCTTGGGAAGGTGACTACAGATTGGAAGACTCTAGAGACGGAGTTTGTGGACAAAAAGAGTGGGAAGCATGTGATGCTTATTGACAAATCACTTCTTCACGGTCGACATCCCGGACACCAACTTAGTATTGGGAGTCCAATGGCTTATCAATCTTGGGAAGGTGACTACAGATTGGCAAACGCTAGAGACAGAGTTTGTGGACAAAAAGAGTGGGAAGCATGTGATGCTTAGGGGCATGCACACTTACCCTCCTCAGGCGGTTTCTGTGCATAGGATGGATGCAGATTTCTGGAAGGGAGACATAGAGTGGGTTGTGGAGTTGAGGGTTTTAGATGCAGGTGTCTTAGGCCAGCCTACACACCCAAATGTGCAGACTCTCCTAGACTATTACTCTACGGTTTTTGGGGACATTCCACCAGGGTAGCCACCGAATCGAGGGTTTGAGCACACTATCAAGTTGGAGTCTGGAATTCAGGCCGTGATCACCACCCCCTATAGGCATCCCAAGGCCTATAGCGATGAGATTGAGAAAGCTATTCATGAGCTATTAGCATTGGGGCACATTAGGTTGAGTACAAGTCCATTCGCTTCTTCGGTGATCTTGGTGAAGAAGAAGGGCGACACATTGCGGATGTGCATAAAATATAGGGCTCTGAACAAGAAGACGATGAAGAACCGCTACCCTATTCCCAGGATCGGCGAGTTGATGGATGAGCTAAGGGGGGCTAAGTTATTCTCCAAGATTGATCTGAGGTCGGAGTACCACCAGATCAAGGTGAGGGACCAGGATGTTCCCAAGACTGCATTTAGATGTCACTATGGCCATTTCGAGTTCTTGGTGATGCCCTTTGGGCTGAACAATTCTCCAGCTACATTTCAATCTTGCATGAACCACATTTTCCATGGTCTCGGTGTGAGCTCTGTTCCTACCAATTGCAACAACTCCTACCAAAATCCTTCCATAAACCTGTTCTCTCGGTCACTGACAATGGTCTTAAGAAGACCATGCAACTTGAAAATGTCTCTGATGAACAACTTGGCCACCTGTTAAGTTGTATACTGAGATGAAATGGAAAAAAAAATGTGCAAACTTCCTCACTCTGTCCACCACGATGAAGATGTAATCCTTGCCCTGCACCATGGGCAACCTAGTGATAAAATCCATCGATATGCTCTCCAACTTCCCCTCCAAAATAGGAAGCGGCTGAAACAGTCCTGCTGGGTGGGTCAACTCCCCATTGTTCCTTTGACAAACTATGCACTCTCAGACATGTCGGAGTACATCCTCCTTGAGACCCTTCCAGGAGAACCTCTCTCTGATGGCCCGGTAGGTTTTAGTGAACCCCTGGTGCCCTAATAGTGGAGAATCATGAGATGCGTGTAGGATCTTCTCCCGCAACTGGGAGTTGGCTGTCAAAAAGATTCGGTCCTGATAATAAATGACCTCATCCATCACCCGGTACTGGTCATCCGTCACCTATCCATCCAACACCTTTCATGCAAACCAGTCCTTCGAATACTCCATGAGTAATTGCGCCTTCTATTCTATGTCTATACTCATTAGGGAGAGGGACGCTAGCCTCCGAGACAAGGCATCGACCACCACATTATTCCCCCTTTGACATACTCGATGTCAAAGTCGTAGGCCTGAATCTCATTGACCCACTTTTGTTGTCTTTCCTACAACAGCCTCTGCTCTAGGAAATACCAGAGACTGTTATGATTTTACGTAACTTTGAACCGGTTCGCCACCAAGTATTGTCTGAACTTGGCCAGTGCATGCATGATGGCTAGCATCTATTTGTCATATATGGGGTAGTGCTTCTCATGAGGCAAGAGCTTCCGACTCTCGAAAGCAAAGGGGTGTCCATACTACATCAACACTGCCCCTACTCCTACCTCAAATGCATCCCACTCCAAGACAAATGGCTTGGTGAAATCTGGGAGTGCAAGTACTGGGCAGCTACTCATCACCTGCTTGAGGCGGTCAAAAGCCTCCTGCGCTGTGGGGATCCAAGTGAATGTTCCTTTCCTGGTCAAATCCATCAGGGGCGCAGCTAGCTGAGAGAAGCCCTTCACAAACTTCCTATAATAGGTGCAGATGCCCACAAATCCCCTTAGCTCAGTGACATTCTTAGGCTTTGGCCAATCTCTGATGGCCCTGATCTTCTCCTTGTGCACTCATACACCCTCCTCTCCTATAATGTGGCCCAAGTATAGCATCTTTGTCAGTCCAAATTTGCGGCTGGATAGCTTGGCAAAAAAATTCTGCTCCTCCAAAATACGCAACAATGCCTCCACATGCTACAAATTCTCTTCCCATGTTCAGCTGTAGATCAAGACGTCATCGAAAAAGACTAACATGAACTTCCTCAACTGGGCATGAAAAACGTGGCTCATACAAGACTAGAATGTGGCTGGAGCATTGGTTAGCCCAAAGAGCATCACGAAAAACTCAAAGTGCCCATAATGGCACCGGAACGTTGTCTTGGGGACATCCTTGTCCCTCACCCGAATCTGGTGGTACCCTGATCTCAAATCTATTTTGGAAAAGAACTTGGCCCCCATCAACTCATCCATCTCCTCATCTATATGCAAAATGGGGTAGCGGTTCTTCATTGTTTTCTTTTTCAGAGCCCTATAATCGATACACATTCTCAGCGTACCATCCTTCTTCTTCACCACAACAACTAATGAAGTAAAGGGGCCTGAACTCGGTCGAATATGCCCCAGGGCCAAAAGATCATGTATGGCCCTCTCAATCTCATCTCGATAGGCCTTGGGGTGCTTATACAGGGTAGAGATCACGACCTGAATTCTGGACTCCAACACAATGGTGTGCTCGAATCCTCGTTCAGGTGGCTGACCTGGTTGAATGTCCCCGAAAACCATGGAGTATCGGTCGAGGATGGCCTGTACATCTGGATGAGTGGGTTTAGCTGTACCATATGCCTCCGAAATCCTCAACTCAACTGCCCACTCTATATCTCCCCGTATGAAATCTGCCTCCATCCTATGCGCAGAGACTGTCTAAGGTGGGTACGAGTGTATGCCCCTAAGCATCATCAATGTCCCATTCTTGTCCAAGAATTCCATCTCTAGCTTCTGCCAATCTGTAGTGACCCTACCAAGGGTGTAAAGCCATTGGACCTCCAAGACTATGTTGGTGTATGGAATGTCAACCACAAAGAAATGATCTATCACTGAGTAGGTCTCCATGGTCACTGTCAAGGCTGGAACATAACACATGCACTGCATGGTCCTAGCTCCTAGAACTAGCACAAAAAATGCCTCAAGGCTCAAACCCCTCTGTCAAGATGCCCCTTCTCCGCACCATCTAGTCATCTATGAAGTTGTGCGTGGATCCACTTTCCACAAGCACTGAGACACAATGTCCCTAAACTGTCCCCCTGATCCTCAGCGTCAAGTATTTGGGTATTCCACGCAAAGATGCAAGGACCCCTCCAGTCGGTGCAACCATTGATCCTCCTGCCGCTGGTGGGGGTGGTGGTGGAGGCCCTTCCCCTTGAGATACTGCATTGTCTTCACCTCCCATCTCAAAGAGTGCCTCCTCTTCTCCCTCGCTGTCTGAAAAGACCTCGATGTAGTGTGCCTTCCCTCTTGCACACCTGTGACCCGGTGCCCATGGCTCCTGGCACGTGAAGTAAAGCTTCTTCCTTCTCAAATCTCTCTTGGTGCCATCGTCTAATGGCCCCTGGCCTTGGTTCCCTCTCGGGGATGGAGTTTTCGCATCTCTTCCTTTCTGTTGGAAGACTGACCTGTTGGACATAGCGGATTTAGCCATCAGTAGTGCATCCTGAAGGTCCAGTGCTCTCCCAACTGCATCTTGGAGCGTAGTGGGTTGGGTTGACCTCACGAGCCCATGCAATGGCTCTGCCAACCCATCTATGAAGACAAAGATCCTCCTAGGTCCCAATAGATCTGGAACCATCACTAACAACCTCAAGAACTCAGAAATATATGCCTCCAGATCCCTGTTTGCTTGAGTTTGGTCAGTTCTCCAAAATGCTCTTTAGGATCCTTCCTGTCGAATCTCTCCAGCACTCTCCCCATGAAGTAATCATACGTTTTCACCCTCGCGTGACCTGACGTAGTCACCCTGTGAAACCACCAATCATGGGCTTCTCCCTCCAGGTGAAGTGTAGCCACCTTGATGACCTTCATCTCAGTCATCTGATTGAGCTGGAAATAAATATCCAGCTTCTCCATCCATGCTTTAGCTGAGCTCTTTGAGGACCCATCAAATGTTGGAAGGAACAGCCTACCCCTGGTATGTTGCAAATCACTTCCCTGCGTGTACCCTCCTCTAGCTCGGCCTTTGGGTTTGTTGTTGTTCTTCAGCTGGAAAAACTCATTGAATGTAATGGCCCTTCCGAATTCTGGCCCATAGGATTGGTACTCTACGAAAAACTCTCCATAGTGAACCTCTTCCGGCTCCTACTGTCCTCCTATCCCTGAAGCTAGGAATGTGGAAATGGTGGATCGCGGCGGAGTGTAGGGTACAGCTAGCAAAGTAGTGTTAAGGCCTGCATGGTGCTGTGAAGTGCCAAACCCTTCTCCAATCTAGAATTCCCCTTGAACTCCTTTTCCCTTACTGCCATTATTACTAAGCCTCTAGCCCATCTCCTCAATCTTCTTGGAGAGGTCTTGAACTGACTTTAGAAGAAGGTGAGCAAACTCCTTCTCCTCATTCCTCCCATCATCTGCGTGCTCCATCTCCCTCTCTACAACCTCCGGAATGTTATCAACCTGATCTGGAGTGATTTCGAGCTTCCTTTCTGTGCTCCTGTATCTCTGCCTCCGATAAGTCACGTTCTCTCTACTCTCAGGTGTCATAGACTGCGTGCTCCACAGGTTGAGCCAAGTCTACGAGCTCTGATACCACTATAAATTCCAAATCGAGAAAATACAATAATATTAAGCACAATAGACTAAAAACTACATCAAAGGAAAACACACCATCAAAACATATGAACTGGAGCCAAAAACAACTGTTGAGCCATTTTATTAATTTTATTGGAATGAGTACAATAGAGATGTTGGAAGGCTTGCACTTGGGCCTGCTCAAAGCAGGCTGAAGAAAAACTCAAACACAAGTTGAATCTCCCCCTGGAAATGGTTGTGCATGGCTCCATCTCTGCGCTGCCTAGCCCAAAAAAGTTGTTTCTAGCTGATTTTTAATTGTTTGATAGGTTGCTTCCCTTGCTCAGAAAATTTAGGGAATTGGACACCAGACTCTACTCATCAAACCCACAAAAACCAGGAAATGGTTTTTTGAAAGCTCAACCCCGGAAATTGGCCCTCTTGGGCTTGGCTCAATGAACTACTAGGGAAATCGAACCACTGGAATGAACTGCTAGAAAATGCTTCCGGAATGCTACAATAATCCCTAGTAGGAGGTGACTAGTCTCCCCTCCAAATCTCCTGATGTGAATTCCCTTCTCTCCAACCTCCCAGAACCAATTCCTCTCTGCACTGTGTCCTCCCCTACGCAATCTCCGCCTCCTCTGCACAGTCCAGAACTGGCCACACTTCCTCCTAATGCCGCTGATGGAAATTCTACTCACAAGGTGTGGAACTCATCTCCTGAACAGGCACTTGAAGTCCCCCAAGGTAGAGGTTGAGATCTCTGCTTGAAGATCTCGTGTGCTAAACATCACTGCAGACTTGGCTCTCCGGCTCAAGCGTGCTCTGTCAAAATGACAAGAAGAAAATAGTTGAATGAATGAGGAATGAGAGCTCTCTCCTTCCTTTTGTAATTTGAGGCTCAACGTACTCCTTGGGTCCCACCTTGGCCTGCGTTGCCTCTCCTTGACACACTCACACGCTTCCTCTCTCCAACCACTCCTGTGCTACCTTCTTCGTGCCTCCTTCACGCTGCCACCTAGGGACAACTTGACCCCACCACTAGAGCCGCAATTTTTCCCTTAGGAACTTTATAAAGTGGCTTTATTTGGAAAAATGTCATTTGTGGGTCCCCTACCCACTTTATTCCTGTTCAACATTAGGAAAGGCAAAAATTAATCAAAATTAATATTCCAATTACCCTAACTACTAATTTGAAATATTACATCTAGCTTCTGGAAGAGGCAGAGTGAGGAAGGGTGAATTCCACAGTAGCTCTGTGTAGTCACTGCGCAGAGAGTGACACATAGACTCTAGCGTGAGGATAGAAGGTCCATCTCGAGGCAGAAATTTGTAGTGGAGTTTGAGAAAATTCCAACAAAAATTCTCTCAGTATTTTCCTCAAATTAGATTGTCAGTAGAGGATCTAAAATTTTTGTACTCAGATTTGCTGATGTAGAATAATAAGAAAACCCTCATCTCCTGCACCAGTTTTACCAAGTTGGGTTTTTCCGGGGACATTTGTCCAAAAATAATTGTGTTAATATTCTTTTGTGTGTGCTAGAATTTCTTTGTTTCTATTATTTTATTTTTCGGCAATAATTTTATTGTGAAAATTGCAGTTGTGATTTTATTCGTTGTTTGCGGTAGCAAATAAACTGCATAATTAAATTTACAGTTAGAAGAATAGTTTCCAGTTGCTGCGATAGATGAAATTTTCACATGGTATGAGAGCACAGATGATCATTTGGAGAGCTCAGTGGTGAAGACAGAAGGAGGTTCATTGTTCAGTGAAAGCAGCAGATCGAAACCCCATGGGGCAGCATAGTCACTTTGCAAAAGGGGCAATTCACTTGAGGAGAATCGATTTTTCTGAGAGAACGATAGAATAATTCGATCCCTCCAAATCAAGTAGCTTCAGAGGCAGAGGCAGCAACCCCGTATTTTTTTTTCACGGAGCAGATCTCTAGTTGGACGTAGTAGTTTTGCAGTAGTTTGCTAGAGTAGAATCAACATCAGGAGGACAGAGGAATAGCACACTAAATTCTTCAGCATGACCATGGACAAAATTAACAGTCAGGAAGCTTCAGATTTAGCTTCCATGTTGGAGGACGAATTTTCTTACTTGTCAGGATCAGCTTCACTGGGTGTCTAGTATATAAGTAGTGGAGCATCAGCTCATTTGACAGGGGTTAGAGAATATTTCTCTATCTACAAGGAGGAGATGGACTTCCAAATTACTATGGGCAACAAAACAAAATGTACTCTAGTAGGGAGAGGTACCATAGATTTTCAAAGGGAGTCAAGAGCCGGCACCAGTGCTACAAATGTATTGTATGTCCTAAGATTGGGTATGAACCTGATTTCAGTGTCCCAGTTGCAGGATAAGGGGTATGATGTCCACTTTGTGGGGAAGAAAGTGTATGTCAAACAATCAAGCTGAAAGAAGGTAAAACAAATTGGAGCTCGAAGCAACCGATTGTATAGGTTGCAGCTCGACTCTCCAATGGCTCTAATAAGCAGTAACAATAGCAGTGGGAAGGAGTTGAATGAGTTATGGCATAGGAGAATGGGACATCTACACCAAGGAGAACTCAAGATGCTCAGAGAAACTGTAACAGGGGTTCTAGAACTTAGTACGGAACACGATGATGTGTGCAAAGGATGCGTACTTGGGAAGTATGCTAAGGCAGCATTCCAAAGGAGTGACAACATAGCAGATGGTGTGTTAGGACTTATACATTCAGATATTTGTGGTCCGATGTCCACTAGAGCTCTTAGTGGTGCTGAATACTTCGTCACCTTTATTGATGATCATTCCAGAAAAACCTGGATCTACTTCTTGAAGACCAAGGATGAGGTATTTGATTGATTCAAAGAGTTTAAAGCTCTCGTGGCAAATGCAAAAGGGAAGAATATCAAGGTATTTCGCTCAAATAATGGTGGAGAACACATTGATAAAAACTTCACAGACTTTTGTGCGAAGGAAGGCATCAAAAGAGAATGGACAACTCCATATAATCCTCGACAAAATGGGGTAGCAGAACGGAAAAACAAAACTATAGTTGGAGCTGCAAAGGCCATGTTATATGACCAGGATTTGCCCAAAGTTTTATGGGCAGAGGCATGTAACATGACGGTGTATATTCAGAATAAAACTCCTCATAGAGCATTGGGGAAGAAAACGCCAGAAGGAGTCTTGATAGGGAGGAAGTCGAAAGTTAGTCACTCGAGGATTTTTGGTAGTGTTGCTTATTGCCACATCCCAGATGAAAAACGTACCAAATTGGATTAGACTGCAGAGAAGGGCTTTCTCGTCAGGTATAGTGAGAACTCAAAGGCATAGAGGATCTACCTTCCTAGAAGTAGGAAGATTGTAGTGAGACGAGACGTAAAGTTCATGCAGGACCAAGCTTTTAGGAGATCTCATGAGATACCTGTAGGTGATCAGAATCAGTCAACAGAAGCTCCTTTAGTCCAGCAGCAGCGACAACAGTCGGACCAATAGGAGGACAGCCATAGGGATCAAGTACAGTGACTAGTACCAGTATTTCCTTAGGAGTGGAAGATCTGGGGAGTTCTCAATAGACGGAGCAGCAAGGACAAAAGGATCAGGAGCTAGTTGAACCTCCCACCACCAGTGGAAGAGCCAACAAAGAAGCTATTCATACATTGAGAGAGGCAGAGGAGTTTATTGGAACTCCTAGGACAGACAAAAGGCAGCACAGACACCCTGACAGCTATAAAGCTTTGGTAGCTCAGGTTACAGATTCTTCCACCTTTCAAGAAGTCGTACAACATCAGGTGTGGCTAGATGTTATGGTAGAAGAGTATAGCACTATCATGACAAACGATGTTTGGGATGTAGTGCTAAGGCCGAAAGACAAATCAATTGTAGTTTCTAGATAGATCTACAAGATCAAGTACGATGTCTATGGCAGCGTAGAGAAGTACAAGGCTAGGTTCGTGGAAAAAGGGTATGCATAGAAAGAAGGAATAGATTACGAGGAGACTTTTGCCCCACTTTCTAGGTACACTTCTATCAGGTCAGTTATATCCCTAGCAACTCAGATGGGATTACAGATTCACCAGATGGACGTCAAGAGAGCTTTCTTGAATGGGGTGATAGAGCAAGAGGTGTATATAGAACAGCTAAAGGACTTTGAAACTCATGAGAGGCGCTCTCATGTGTGCAGACTAAAGAAATCTCTATATAGGCTCAAGCAAATTCCCAGGGCTTCGTATGGTCGGATTGAAAATTACTTACAGCAGATGAGATTCATCAAGGGTGATGCAGATCCCAACCTCTACTATTTGATGGTAGACGGTGAGCCACTCATTCTAGTTTTGTATGTAGATGATCTCTTTTTGACAAGATCATCAAGGCTCATAGAAGACTACAAGAGGAACCTAGCAGCAAAATTCGACATGAAGGACCTAGGGTTGATGCACTATTTTCTATGATTGGAAGTATGGCAAAAGAATGGGGAAATCTTCCTTGGACAAGCAAGATACGCTACAAATATTCTGAAGAGGTTCAAAATGCAAGATTGCAGACCCATCACTACGCCCATGATCACAAATTGGTAGAAGATAGATGCATCAGATGATAAGGATGTCGACCCCACCTTGTATAGGCAGCTCATTAGGTCTCTCATATATCTGGTCAACACTAGGCCAGACATTTGATTTGCAGTCAATAACCTAAGTCTGTTCATGGTAGAGCCGAAGAGGGTACATTGGCTAGCAGCAAGGCACATTCTATGGTACACTCGAGGGGATGACGTCAGACTATGGGTTGAGGTATACTCGAGGGGATGACGTCAGACTGTGTGGGTTCACAGATGCAGATTGGCAAGCAGTTAAGTGGACAGGAAAAGTACCTCTGGGTACTACTTGAGTGTTGGATCAGGGATGGTTTCTTGGTGTAGCAGTAAGCAGAAGTCAGTAGCACTGAGCTCTACAGAAGCAGAGTATATGGTAGCTAGCACAGTTACATGTGAAGCTATATGGCTTTAGGACACTACTAGTAATCTTGTTTAGGCAGAGAATGGAAGTGACCAACGTATACTGTGAGTCGTGACAATCAGAGTTGCATAAAGCTCTCTGAGAATCCAGTGTTTCATGATAGGTCGAAGCACATAGATATTAAATGCCATTTCATCAAAGACTGTGTACAACATGGGGCAGTCCAGCTACAGTATGTTCCCACAGGAGACCAAGTGGCAAACATACTCACAAAAGCTCTATGGAGAGCTAAGTTCGTCCGATTCACGAAACAAATGGGTATGGTGAAGAACCCATTTCAGTAGCAAGGATAGGTTACTTTAAATGATTCTCAGTGTGAAAATTCTATAATGTAGAATTCTATTGCAGCTACTGATTATATTTCTTCTATTGCATTCTCACACAGTTATTTAACATTTTATTGTGTTAAATATCAAAATAAAATATGCTGCAGTCTTCACGATAAAAAAACAATATGAAATAAATAGCACAAGTATTCACACATAGACATCGTTATTTTTGGACAATCGTCCCCAGAAAAACCCAACTCAGAAAAACCGGTGCAGCAGATATGAGCGTTTCTTTATTATGCAGAAATTCTGAGTACAAAATGTGATTGTATTTATCAATCAATAACCTGAAGAAATCTGATGAGAATGAGCTTAGTGAGACAATTATCACTTCACCACGAACTTTCGGCACCAACCTGCACCCACTCTGAATGCCTTTGCGTGATTTATGCACAGTGACTGCGTCACTCACGCTGTCACTACGTCACTCACCACGCTGCTCGTTGTGGTTGCCTCTATGCTCACTGTAGTGTGAGACTAGAGTTTTCTCCTCTTCCGGAAATGCCCTCCGGCTACTAGATGAACCCTCGGTGGTCCTCTCAACTAAAATCGAAACTCCCTCTGCTACTCTGCGTTGGCCCAGCGTAACTGCTACTTGGTTATCTATGCGTTGTTGCTATGGCTCCCTTCTCACTTCTCTTCCTGCACTCCTTATTCTTCAAAAATTCTCCCTCCTGGAGATACCACCTTCCTCTCTCTGCAATCTAGAATCACTTTGATTCTTGCTTCGGTTGAAGAAATCGATCTCTTGATTCTTTCTCCGTCTGATGTATTTTCCATAGGCCCCTCACCCTCCCAATAATCCTTCGTTGACCCTTCAACGACCAAGATTAAAACATAATCAAGGGCTAGGATTAACGTGCAGGTGATCCATGACATTATCTAGAAGATTCACACTTGGTTTAATTAATACCCTTTAATTAATCAGTTTCCCTAAGTTTAGACTTAAGAAAACATTAAAAAAATGATTAATTAATTTAATTAAACCATCTCTAAGTGGAATTTTCCAAAACCATTTATGGGTATTATGGAATGCATGTGTCTTAGTCTATATCCAAAGTTACGAGGCTAGAGCACATCCGATGCTAGCATAAATCAACACTCTCTCTTAGCGAGGAAAGTGCTCTAGCAAAACAACTCACTGTGTTGTTGATCTGACTTCTGGAACATCTACTGATGTGTTGTTGATGCCGCTCACCAACACTGCACAAAAATGTTGCATCTATACTGCTGCTGACCCTGCATGCTGCTGTCAACTGCCACAGTACTGCAACTCCCTCTGAACTCTGCGTTGAAGATCCATTGACTACCGAAATGGATTCTCAGTCATACCCAACTGTTCTTTGAACTGAGTGAACTTAATCCTCCCCAGGGCCTTAGTGAGTATATCTGTTGTCTGTTCTCCTGTGGGAATGTACTGGAGTTCTATAGCCCCACGCTGCACATAGCCTCTGATAAAATGACACCTGATGTCGATATGTTTGGATTGATCATGAAATACTAGATTTTCAGAGAGTTTGATACAACTCTGATTGTCACAGTAAACACAATTCGGCTCCATCCTGCTTCTGAATAGACTCACGAGAAGTTTCCGAAGCCAAATGGCTTCACATGTAGCTGTACTAGCTGCCATGTACTCTGCCTCAGTTGTGCTCAATGCTACTGACTTTTGTTTCCTGATCCAATGCTGAAACAGTACCCAGAGTTACTTTTCCTGTCCACTGAGCTTCCAACGCAATCTTCGTCTATGAATCCACTGAGTCCGACATCCTCTCCTCGGCCATACCATATACCAAATTTGATTGTGCCTCGTACATACCTTAGCACGTGCCTTGCTGCTTCCCAGTGCACTCTTTTGGGTTCCACCATGAACTGACTAAGAGTGTTGACAGCGAAGCAAATGTCTGGTCTGGTGTTAACCAAATACATCAATGACCCGATGAGTTGTCTGTATAAGGTGGGGTCCACTTCTGCGTCTTCTGATGCGTCTATCTTTTTCCAATTTGTGATCATGGGAGTAGCCATAGGCCTACAATCCTGTATTTTGAACCTCTTCAGAATCTATAAGGCATACCTCTCTTGCCCCATGAAGATATCACCATTCTTCTGATAGACTTCCAATCCTAGGAAGTAATGCATCAACCCCAAATCCTTCATATCGAATTTTGCTTCTAGATTCTATTTGCAATCCTTGATGAGCCTAGATGATCCTGTGAGAAACAGATCATCTACATATAGTACTAATACCAATGGCTTATCCTCTACCAGTAAGTAGCAAATATTGGCATCTGCATCACTCTTAACAAATCCCAACTTTTGCAAATAGCTATCTATTCGACCATACCACGCTCTCGGAGCTTGCTTGAGCCCGTATAGGACCTTCTTTAATCTGCATACATGAGACTTCCTTTCATGAGTCTCAAAGCCCTCTGGTTGTTCGATATATACCTCCTCCTCAATTTCTCCATTCCAGAACGTTGTCTTGACATCCATTTGATGAATCTCCCATCCCATCTTTGTTGCTAAGGATACAACAGTTCGTATGGAGGTATATCTGGCAACTGGTGCGAAGGTCTCCTCATAGTCAATGCCCTCCTTCTGAGCATACCCTTTTGCCACGAACCTTGCCTTATATTTCTCTACGTTACCATCTGCAGCGTATTTGATCTTGTAGATCCATCGAGATCCAACAATTGATCTGCTCTGGGGTCTGGGCACAACTTCCCAGACATCATTTGTCACGATGGAAGCATACTCTTCTATCATGGCATCTACCCATACCTGGTACTGAACAGCTTCCTCAAAGCTGAAAGGTTCCTCTACCTGGGCAACCAGAGCCTGGTACCTGTCAGGAGGTCTACGCTGCCTCTTCCCATTCCTGGGAGTCCCGATAAAGTTTTTTGCGTCCCTTAGTATCTACTGATCCTCTCTGCTGATCCAACCACTAGTGGAAGGTTGTTCTCTTAACTCTTCCTCTTGATCAGGTTGATCTGCAGACTGAGTCTCCTCCTGATCCTCTTCTATGAAAATGTTAGTACCTGTACTAGGTACCACCGTCTGTCTTTCAGTCTGATCTTCTTGGTGCCCCTGCTGCTCTTGCACTAAAGGAACTTTTGCAGCTTGATCCTCTGTCGGCATATCACGCAATTTCTGAAAAGCTCTATCCTCCATGAACTTGACATCGCGTCTCATCATAACCTTCCTCTTGCTAGGAATATAGATCCTATATGCCTTGGAGGTTTCACTCTATCCTACAAGATACCCTCTCTCTGCAGTCTGATCAAGCTTGCTTCTCTTCTCACTTGGTATATGACAGTATGCCATGCTACCAAATATCTGAAGGTGCCCTACCTCCGGTTTCCTCCCTATAAAAACCTCTTCAGGAGTCTTCTTCCCCAATGCTCTATGAGGAGTCATGTTCTGGATGTACAATGTCGTATTGCAGGCTTTAGCCCATAAATATTTGGGTAAGTCAAGGTCAAATAACATGGCCTTGGCTGCACCTAAAATTGTCTTGTTTTTCCGTTCTGCCACACCATTCTGTTTGGGATTGTATGGCGCAATCCACTCCCACTAGATGCCCTCCTTTGCGCAGAAATCTATGAAGTCTCCATCTATGTATTCTCCACCATTATCTAAACACAACATCTTGATTTTCTTCTCCATCATATTTTCAACAAGAGCTTTGAATTCTTTGAACTTTTCAAAGACTTCATCCTTAGTCTTTAGGAAGTAGATCCGGGTTTTCCTGGAGTGATCATTGATGAATGTGAAAAAATATTTGCCACCCTTGAGAGCGTTAGTGGACATAGGTCCACATATATCTGAGTGTATCAATCCAATATGCTTGCTGCTCGGTTTTCACTTCTAGGAAAAGTTGCCTTAGCGTACTTCCCAAGTACACATCCTCGGCATACATCATCATGCTCCATACTGAGAACATGTGCCCCATCAACTGTTTCTCTGAGCATCTTCAATGCACCATGGTGCAAGTGTCCCATTCCTCTATGCCAAAGTTCATTCAACCCTTTCTTGTCTTCAAGATTACCACTGATTAATGCCATCGGAGACTCCAACTGTAACTTGTATAATCTGTTGCTTCTAACTCCAATCTGCCTTGTTTGCTTCCAACTAGGGTGCTTGACATATACTTTCTTTCCAGCAAAGTGTATTTCATACCCTTTGTCCTACAACTGAGATACTGAGATTAAATTCATGCCTAGCCCTGGCACATGTAGTACATATGTGATTTTGACACTGGTTCCAGCTTTCGTCTGAAACACTACGGCTCCTCTCCCAACTTGAGTGCATTTCGTGCTATTCACCATAGTGATTTGGAAGTTCATTTGCTCCTCCCTATAGCTCGAGAAATATTCTCGTACTCCAATCATATGAGCTAAAGCCCCGCTATCAATATACCAGATTCCTGCAGATGCTGAACTTTACAAACATGCACAATCCTCTTCTAACCTAGAGGATAAAACATCTAAGTCTACCATACTTATATGTGCTTTCTTTTCTCTGCGTTGCGTCCCTTCTGAAGTTTCAGGATTAAGCAGTCCCTTCTCTGACTCCGCTTCCTTTGGATTTGACAGCGCTTCGATACCATGTGAAAATTCTATAATGTAGAATTCTATTGTAGCTACTGATTATATTTCTTCTATTGCATTCTCACACAATTATTTAACATTTTACTGTGTTAAATATCAAAATAAAATATGCCGCAGTCTTCAAGATAAATAAACAATATGAAAGAAATAGCACAAGTATTCACACATAGACACCGTTATTTTTGGACAATCGTCCCCGAAAAAACCCAACTCAGGTAAACCGGTGCAGCAGATATGAGGGTTTCTTTATTACGCAGAAATTCTGAGTACAAAATGTGTGATTGTATTTATCAATCAATCACCTAAAGAAGTCTGATGAGAATGAGCTTAGTCAGACAATTCTCACTTCACGAAGTTCCGGCACCAACCTGCACCTATTCTAAATGCCTCTACGTGATTTCTGCGCAGTGACTGCGTCACTCACGCTGTCACTGCGTCACTGCTACTGTTGCTCGTTGTGGTTGCCTCTGTGCTCACTGCAATGTGAGACTAGAGTTTTCTCCTCTTCCGGAAATGCCCTTCGGCTATTGGATGAACCCTCAGTTGTCCCCCCAACTAAAATCGAAACTCCCTCTGCTGCTCTGCGCTGAACCAGCGTAACTGCTGCTTGGCTATCTCTGCGTTGCTGCTATGGCTCCCTTCTCACTTCTCTTCCTGCACTCCTTATTCTTCATAAATTCTCCCTCCTGGAGATACCACCTTCCCCTCTCTGCAATCTAGAATCACTTCGATTCTTCCTTCGGCTGAAGAAATATGTCGCTCACTCTCCTTATAATCCTTCGTTGACCCTTCAACGACCAAGATAAAAACATAATCAAGGGCTAGGATTAACTTGGAGGTGATGCATGACTTTATCTAGAAGATTCAAACTTGGTTTAATTAATACCCTTTGATTAATCAGTTTCCCTAAGTTTAGACTTAGGAAAACATTAAAGAAACGATTAATTAATTTAATTAAACCATCTCTAAGTGGAATTTTCCAAAACCATTTCTGGGTATTATGGAATGCATGTGTCTTAGTGTATATCCAAAGTTGCAAGGCTAGAGCACATCCGATGCTACCATAAATCAACACTCAGTTGCAGATGTTGCAGTTGCAGTAGCAACAAATGAGAGAGAGTTGCAGTGCAAATGCAATGTTGGCAGCAATTCAACAAGTTCAGCAGCAACACAAATGCAACTCATATCAGAGTTGCGCAGTGGTTGGTAGCAACGTTGCACGAAGCGGGGACGTTTTTTTGGAAGCGGGGACGCGGAAGCGTCATTTTCAAAAAATCTAGGAAGCGAAGCGTCTCGGAAGCGTCTACTATTTATATATTTTTTTATTTTTATTTTTTTGCATTTATATTAAAAAAACATCCAAAATACTAAATTACTTATAGAAGATATGGAAGCATGGCATATTTGCACATAAATCAAGATAGATATGAACATCCATTGTACATTAATGATTAATTATTTGAGCATCAACCATCTATAATCTAGATTCTTCTCCACTTGTCTAGCCTTTGCCTCTACCTCGATTAGCTAGGGACATTAGTCAAAATTGCCCAATTTTGATCAAACTACCTAATTCAAGCCTTAAAATATGGTAGAAAGAACTTAACATGCTTGATCGATGATTTTGACTTGATTGAAATGTAATTTTTTTCTAACGACATGACAAAGGAGTTCAACAATTAACACCACCAACACTAGGGTACATATAGGGCTTGGTGTTCTTGATTAAATGCTAATCACGTACCCTCATACATGATATAATCGAATGAAATGCCACCATACCATTGATCCTGAATTCCTGAAAACTGTTTAAGTCTGTTGAATTTTGAATAGGATATGAAATTTTATTTTCTCCATATGATGTCCGATTAGGCTGGAACCACTCTCAAACATCCTCAGTCATTTCATGGTAATGTTAACAATTTAAATAAAAGGATGAAAATGAAAAATAAAGGAGAATGTCACTATTACTTTAAGAATTTAACATTACCATGAGGGTCTAAGGAGGTGAAAGAGAGCTTATATCTTTTTCATCCTATCCCTAGCTCAACACTAACCCACCCTCTTACCTAAGTCATATTTTTTTCAGCGTTAGTCGGATCCGTGCGAAAACGTTGGGGATCCGCACGGATCTGTACTGGAAGCGCCACAGATCCACCGTACGAAAACGCAGATTTGGCCGTACGGATCCAAAATTCCAGGAACCGCAAATTTTTTTCCGAAACGCGTTTCGGTGTACGGATCCCGTACGGACTGCATTTCGGGGGTTGGAGCCGGGGGGGGACACAGCAATAGCCAAACATCAGCATCATTACAGGAGATGATGCAAAGAGAGAGTGTTGTGGTAGCAGGTGCAGCATTAGAACACATTCCTCATTAAGAGGGAGTGTTATTTTTTGTAGCATCGGATGTGTTCTAGCCACGAAATTTTGTGGAGAGGTTAGAATACATGATTTATCCAAAAGCCAGAAATCGTTTCGAGAAATTCCACCTAGAAGTATCTCAATTAGAATATTAACCAATTTTTAAATATTTCCTAAGTCAAAACTTAGTGAATATGGTTAATTAATCAGTATTAATTGAGATAAGGCGAGAATCATCTAAAAACTCACACGGATCGATAGGGAACTAATATGGGTCATCAATTATGTTTTAATCTTGATCATTGGTGCTCCAACAGAAGATTATAAGAAGAAATCAATGTGTAGATGGAGAACACACCAGTGCGGTTACTTAGTTGCCCAGACAGTTCGATTTTCTCAGTGGTTGTGGTTCAACACAAAAGATAGAGCCATAGGGTGAGTAGCATGTGAGAGAGGAGAGCAACAAAATTCCAGGAGAAATAGTTCCAACTTCTAGAAGAGGCAGAGTGAGGAAGGGAGAATTCCACAATAACTATGCGCAGAGAGTGATGCATAGGCTCTAGCGTTAGGATAGAAGGTCAATCTCGGGGGAAGAAATTTGTAGTGGAGTGTGAAAAAATTCTCACAAAAATTATCTCGATATTTTCCTCAGATTAGATTGCCAATAGAGAATCTAAAATTTTTGTACTCAGATTCGCTACTCTAGAATAATAAGAAAACCCTCATCTGCTACACTGGTTTTCTCAAGTTGGGATTTTTCGGGGACATTTGTCCAAAAATAACTATATTAATATTATTGAGTGTGTGATAGAATTTCTCAGTTTCTAGTATTTTATTTTTCTGTAGTAACTTTATTGTGAAAATTGTAAGTGTGATTTTATTTGTTGTTTGTAGTAGCAAATAAACTGCATAGAAGAATAATTTCTAGTTGTTGCAATAGATGAAATTTTTACAATGAAAGCCTAGAATTGTTGTAGATTACTAAAGACCAAGACTTATGTCATATCTCGGAATTTCGTGAAAGACATTGCGAGCATTAGAGAAGGGTGTGACCTGGTTATTGATAGAGTATCCAACAAGTTACATAAAAGAATAATGAGAACCTCAATTGATATCTATACATATACGTAAGGTAAAAGTTTGGACAGGGCCGACATATATTTACTTTGAAGAAGTCGGGTTGATTTGTCAGGGTAGAAGTAAATGCATTCAAGAAATATTGGAGTGGGCCAATTCACACTAGAATTGAACTTAAATCTATATTGAAATATGAAGTACAAGGCCAACTTACATTTTGGTCAAAGGAAATACAAGTCTAGGTCTAACTTGTATCAAGGGGGCTCGTTTAGAGACGTTTTTGAGTCGCATTTTGGAAAATGTTGCTTTAAAGGTTCAAGTGTTCACATTGTGTGTAGTAAACCAACCCTTTGGGAGTTTTTGGAGGCCACATAAGGCATTGATGAAGCCCTTATTTGTCATCACTATGCGGATGTTTCTAACCTTGAGGGCCTGCTGGGCCATGCTTGAAGATTAGCTTGTTGAATGAATTGAAGAAGAGAATGAGATTTTGGAGGCCAAATGATGCACCAAAAAACCCTCAGTTGTGGATTTGGATCACCTTTGAGGGCTTCTGCCCCTTTGAATTTGTACTAGTGGAACGAATTTTTGATGTTTGTAGAATTAGACGAGAACTTCCACATAGGTCTAGTGTTGGACATGTGGAAGTTGTCCATAAAGGTCATTTCTATTTTGTAATTCACTTTAATTGAAGTTAATTATTAAGTGGAGTCTTTTATTAGTTAGTTGATTAATGTCTAATAAAATGCGAAGTATTTACATTAGTGACTTAGATGTAATCTCCACTATTGATTGGGGTTTAATATTAATCATCAGCCTCATTGAAAGATTAAAGTTATGGAGATTTGGTCATCAACTTGATGTTATAAAAGAAAAACAAAGTGAAACGAAAAGACACAGAGTGTGATATGCAAAGTGTTAGAAAAGCACAAGTGAGAGAGTAATAGATTTTCACTTAGTGTGCAAGTCCAAAGGAGAAAAGATGAAATAGTGTGAGCAGCAAAAGGAGATTCACCCAACTTTCAAAAATTGAAGGAGGTGTTGTTGGAACAGGGCTACCTAAGTTGCGATTTTTGTATATTTTTTGTATTAATTAGTCTAACACAGGGGTTTTGGGGCAGGTCAAAGCCCCAAACGCATTGTAATGGGTCAAAGGTTAGACCTAGAGACCACAGGATAGCATAGGCTACATTGATATAAATAGATGAATAGTTTGATTCTAGAGGTAGGCATGAATTAAGGCTGGTGCTACGTGCGAATTGTTAGGTCTTTTTGGGTTGTTTTGGGTAAGGACTCCTGCTGGCTGTGCGCGGCGATCTTCAGTCCTGCTGTGTGCGGACCCCACTAGGCTGTGGGCGCGGGCTGGTTTTGGTTGTAAGTGGATCTGAATGTTAATGGATGCGAAGTATCGTTAAAGTATCTGTGTGCTATCTGAATTGGTTATGTCTACTGCTGAAGCGTATATGTGATAATTATTTAGCTGCGAATGTATCTGTGTTTTGGCATAAGTATATCTGTGATTTGTTATTAGTTGCGATTATAAGTGCTCTGTGATGGTATTTGGTAATGCGCACGTGGATGCGAATGATTAGATTAGATCTGATAGCTTTGTTATGGTTATATGCTGAGTATACTATTAAAAGGGCTGCGAATAGACTCATTCTGGGTAAATGTAGCAAGTAATAATACAGATCTACCTCACATTACCTACTCTCTCCCAAGGTGCGGAAACCTGGTTCCATCACCCTCCCATACTACTTCGGGTGAGACCTTGGCCTGCACAAGTAGGTCATTGCCGAAAGGGCTAGTAGTATAGGGGTTTGTTGACAAACCTTAACCTCCGAACCTGGGTCAGGACCCCTCAATCCAACAAATGGTTTCGTTGTCGGGATCGGGAGCATTTTGAGAGAGATATCGGGTGATGCCACGAGGTCCATGGAGACCTAAGAGGGTGAAAATTGAAGACTGGTTTGAAAGACAAATTCAGGAGTTTGTTGTAAAAGAGAATCGCAGCACAAATTTTACAGCTGAGAAGTGAAAGAACAGGTACATCTTCACCGAAGTCTACGAAATTTTCTTTGTAACTTTTGCACATGAGCTTCAGGAGTGGTTGGCGAGGCTTGTAGAGTTCCAGACTTGCTGGAAGGACAATCAGGTTATGCAGTGGACACTGGAATTGATTCAACAGCTGGAAAGGACTGACAATACGATCACCCATACAGCAGATCACTGAGTAGATGGCATGCTGTGAGGATTCATAACAGAATTCACAGTCGATCAGTTGATGTCCTACTATGAGGCAGAGTGGAGGTTCTTCGAGGGTTTCCGAGGTAAGTTCTTGAAAAGATTGCCTTTGTTAATCAAAATATTATTGTGCAAAAAGGGCGCTCTGTGCAACTACACTGAGTGAATGACCTCGGATCTGAGCGAGAGTACGACCCGAAGTGGTAAATACTACCGAACTAATCAAGAAGGAGATAGATCCATCTACAGTCCATTGAGAGAATCGGTTGCGCATAGTCCTCCAGCTACCCCGCCTTCAAGTCAGCATAAGGGTAAGAACTCACCCACACCTCTGCCGCCACCAGAAGACGACATGGCCACGCACATGAAGCTACCTACCTTCAAAGGTGTAGGAGATGAAGATATGGACCGATTTTGGTTTGTAGCAGAAATGCTGTAAAGAGAGCGTAGCCATCTCTCACCTTTGAAGGAAGGGCCTTGGATTGGTATATGGGGTACATAGGACAGCACGGGGATGCATCTATTCAAGAGATTAAGACAGCATTAAAACAACAGTTTCGGAAGCCTAAGTCCTATTCACAAATAGTGGTCGACTTCAAATACTTCAAACAAGGACCCACTGAATCAGTATGGAAGCTGATCAGCGATTAAAAAAGGTTATCAAAGATGGGGAATTTCAGTGTGATGATAGGCAGCACAAGGAATGGTTTATCGCTATGTTGTTGCCTCACCTGCGCGGACCTATGGGATAGTAGTCGATTGCAACGCAAGAGAAGGCCTTAGAAATTGCCATGAAACTAGAGGTTGAGCCAAGAGGCGATGCTCAGTTTGGGGTGCAGCAGATCTAGGGACAATTGGAGGTAATGCACATAGAAATACAGAATCTGCGAAAAGAGCGGGGAAAGGAGGCTAGCCCCGACATATGGTGCATAAGATGCAGGGTGTCCGGCCATACCAAGATCAGTTTCCTCTAATAACAGATTACATGCAAGCTGGGGGACCCAGCCCTTTGCGCCCTACGGAGGCTGCGAGGCCAAGTGGGCCAACATTATGGTGCGTTGATTGCTGTGTTGTTGGGCTACATGACACTAACCACTGTCCCCGTCTTGATGCTTATGTTTCAGAGTTGAAGCAACAATGGTGTCGATTCTACTCCTCTGTGGGACATGACGAGCATAACCACCGGACCTATGACTTGATGATAGATCGAGGAAACCTATACAGGGTACAGGCTGACCCTTCTTCACCACTATCTCCCTTGAGCACAGGAGGCTCCCCAGCAAGGGGCAGGGGAGGGGGAAGGGATGGAGGCACGGGTCGAGGAAGAGGACAATTGATCTATTACAACTGTGGGGAAATAAGGCACTCTGCAAAGGATTGTCCGAACCCTGTGAGACAATCTTGTCCATATTGTCGACAACTGGACCATGTGATTGAAGACTGTCCAATTCTGATAGCAAAAATGCAAGAAAAACAGTAGACACCTACGCAGAATGTACAGAGGATTAAAGCGGAACCGCATGATGAAGGACCAAGTATTAATGTCATAACGTGCAGCAGCATGGCTACGGGAGGAGCTGAGGAGAAAGCCGAAGCTGAACCTCTTATCCGGAAAGCAGTTGTCAAAAAGGAAATCTTGGACCCACAGAAGGAAAAGGAAACCTTCGTCGCAACTCGCAGAGACTTTACTAAGGATGAGGCGCCTATTTCAAAAGGTCTAGCAAACCTAAGAACAGACGATGAAGTTAAACCATTTCTCCAAGCTTGTATGAAGCTGCTACGCAACCAGAAGGCAGTAGAAAATCTGCAAGCACTAATAAACAGTTGCGCAGAGAGAACTAACCCGCCCCCAGAAGTTAAGGATGTGCACAAACTTTACAAGCATAAGAAAAGCACTGGTTGGAAAATGCGGCTATCAACGCAGATTGGCGACTATGAAATGGATCAAGTTATTTTGGACCTGGGATCAGATGCAAACGTATTGCCCAAGAAAACTTGGCAGCGAATGGGAGAACCTAAGTTGGAATGGTCCGCTATCCAGCTGCGCATGGCCAACCAGCAGAAGATCATACCTTTCAGAAGACTGTCAAAAATTACAGTAGATATCGCAGGAGTTAAGGTCCGCGCCGACTTTGAGGTCATTCAGATTGTGGAAGATGCAGACCCCTATCCTGTGCTCCTAGGATTGGATTGGGCAATAGACATGGGAGGTATTATCAACCTAAAGAAAAGAAGCATGGTGTTTGAGAATGAGGGTACAAGGGTATTAGTCCCCCTAGACCCTGCGGAAGGAGAGCAGTATACAGAACTAGTGTGGGAAGAAGAGGATGTGGATCACATCTATAAGTTAACCACTCAGGACGAAGACTAGATCAATCCTACGACTGATGGTGTACTTTGCTGGGAGAAGGACAACAAATGCTTCTCTGACTCTGATGGGGAGATCGAAAATTGGCAGAATCAGTTACATGATGTATTTGCGCTGCGATGTCTCAGAATTACAAAGGACTTTCAGTGTATCTCCTCAGAGGTAAGAGAACTTCCCTACTTTGATGGTTTTGGCAGTCTTAGAGAATTTTTGCGAACATTTGAAGCTGAAGTCCCAAGGGAACGCAAGCTATGGACCCTTAATCTAGCCATGCGCGCAACCCCTGTGAGGTGGTGGGACACGCATAAAGTGACATTCCAGGAGTGGGAAGAGTGTCGCAATATGATGGTCTTACGATTTGAACCTCCGGTCCACATGCGCGTAAAGACTTTCTGGGAGCCAGGGGACCTGTGAGAGCACTTGTCCGCATGGATGGAAGAATGGGGCGAAAGAACAACAGAAGAATGGGTCCATCTGTTCATTCATGCCTTGGGGCCAATCCCGACCGCATGGTATTTAGACGCAGAATTACACCAACGCACCTACCACTGGGAAACCCTGAAGGACGAATTTGTAGGGACATTCAGGTTGATAGGAGGAACGCAGGCACTTGACAAAGCTCTGCAGGATATTGATGCCTTAGTATTTGATGAATCACGCCCTTGCGCAGCACATGGAGCAACAACATGGGAAACGCGGATGTAGGATATTGTCAACTGCCGCAATTTATCAATAGAGGAGTGCGATGAAGACTCGTGAAATGTCTCTATCTCGGAGCCGGAGGGAGAGTGCGTGGTTGCTGGACCCCCACTGCAAATAGTCGATGTCACTAAGCCTCTGAATCTGCGAGAAGTCAACATTGGAACGGAGGCGCAACCTAAGTTAGCTAAAATTGGGGACTACTGGGATGATGATACTGTGGGAAAAGTCGCAGAACTCCTCATGGAATACTAGGACTTATTCTCGACAAAAATTTCCGAACTCAAAGGGATTACAGGGGACCTAGGAGTCATGTGCATCACTTTAAAACCAGATGCGCGCCCTGTGAAGCAGCGCCCTTATCGGTAGAACACCAAGTACAAACAAAATGTCAAGGAAGAAATCGACAAAATGCTCGTCACAGGTATCATCAAACCGGTCGAACAGTCAGATTGGGTAAGTCATATGGTGGTTCAGGAGAAAAAGACTAAGGGAGAGATATGGATCTGTGTTGACCTACGCAAATTGAATGATGCCTACGTACATGATCCCTTTCCTACACCATTCTCAGATGAAATCCTTGATAGCGTGGGGGGGCAGGAAGCATACTCATTCACGGACGGTTTCTCAGGCTACCATCAGATCAGAATCGCACTTGAAGATCGCAACAAAACTACGTTCGCCATTGAATGGGAATCCTTTTAGTATACTGTCATGCCATTTGGACTCAAGAATGCCCCTGCCATCTTTTCGTGGGTGGTGGTCGCAGTATTCAAGGAATTCATCCACAAGTTCTTGGAGCTATATTTTGATGACTGGACCATCTTTGGATTGGTAAAGAAGCACGTCTCAAACCTGCGAATGATGTTGGATGCCTGTAGAAAGCACCAAATTTCCCTGAATATCAAAAAGTGCATATTTTGCGTACCCTTCGAAATCTTGCTCGGTCACATAGTTTGTCGATAAGGAATGATGGTTGATCTCGCCAAAATAGCAGTTATCATCAATCTGGCAATACCTACAACCGAGAAACAACTGCGCTCTATCCTCGGACATACAAGCTACTACAGAAAGTTCATTCAAGGATACGCGCCGATCACAGCACCTATGGAAAAATTGCTAAAGAAGGACGTTTCGTTTTTTTGGGACGACGAGTGTCAAAAGAACTTCAAGCTACTCAAGGAGAAGATGGTATCTGCCCCTATTCTCATCTTTCCTGACTGGGCGAAGGTTTGCCATGTTCACGTAGATGTGTCAGGAATCGCCCTGGGAATTGTCCTTACGCAGCCTGGAGACGGAAACATTGACCATCTAGTTGCATTTGTTAGTAGAAATTTTCTTCGCGCAAAAATATCGGCATTATCTGTTAGGAGGGCACTTCAAAATGTTTACAGATCACTTGACTTTGAAGTACCTAGTGAATAAGCCTGTGTTTGGGGGGAAATCTACCGGTCACTGCTACTGTTCCAAGAATATGACTTTGAGATCATCGTCAAGCCGGGAAAGTTGAATGTTGGGCCGGACTAATTATCCCGAATCGAGAGCAATGAGGAGCCCACCAACCTAGAAGAAGGATTGCTCGATGTGCAGCTGTTCGCGATTAAGGTGGTTGATGCGCACTTCGCCGACATCATTCAGTTCCTAACTACAGGGATGGCGCTCGCAGAGTATTCGGTACAACAGAAGAAAGAGTTGGTAACCCGCGCAGTGGATTTTACCATCATCGCAGGCGATTTGTATAACCTGGGAGCTGACAAGGTGCTGCGAAGATACTTATTGGAGCATGAACGACATGCCATCTTAGCAGACGCTCACGGGGGCGTAGCAAGAGGACACTACGCAGGGAAAGCAACGACACAGATCTTGAGAGCTGGGCTACGGTGCCCTACACTGCATAGTGACTCTCACGACTATTGCAAAGCCTGCGATACATGCCAAAGGACGGGAAGGCCATCGCGCAGAGACGAAATGCCCCTGCAACTGCAAATGGCCCTGCAAGCGTTTGACAAATGGGCCATCGACTTTGTTGGGCCCATCAACCCGCCCGGAAAGAAGACAGGTGCGCGCTACATCATCATTGCAACTGATTATGTAACCGGATGGGCCGAAGCACAAGCTGTGAAGGATTGCACTGTAGATACCACTGCCTACTTCATTTTTAAGCATATTCTGACCAGGTTTGGCTGTTCGAAGATCTTAATGATCAATAAAGGTACGCACTTTGTTAATGAAACAATACAGGCCTTGACTGAAGAATTTTGGATCCACCACGCGAAAAGCACTCCGTATCATCCACAGGCAAATGGACCGGTAGAAGCTTTTAATAAAATCTTGGAGCAGGCACTGACTAAGGTCTGTAATGCCGATCGCAGCGACTAGGACGTGCGCATCCCATCAGTCCTTTGGGCCTATCACACCACTTGAAAGAAACTGACTGGCAAAACACCCTTTCGGATGGTTTATAGAAAGGAGGCCATTATGCCCACGGAATACATTGTGCCTCCCCTACGCATCACCGCCTTTACGAACATGGCGGAATCTGATATCATGGAGGAGCGTTTAGCGCAGCTTGTGGCTTTGGAGGAAGATCGTTTCATTGCTAATTTCCATCAGCAGGTTCAGAAGGCTCGGGTTAAGGCAGGGCACGGTCGACATATTCGGCAAAAGGCATTTGCGAAGGGAAAATTGGTCCTGTTGTACAATAGCCAGTTTGCGAAACACCCGGGGAAGTTCTCTCAGCACTGGCTAGGTCCCTATATGGTAAAGGAAATTACTGAAGGAGGAGCGGTTCGATTAGCTACCCCGCGCGGAGATATAATACCAAGATATGTAAATGGCAGTCAGCTCAAACCATACCGGATCAAATGACTATACGGTCGAAGTAGCTGTATGAGGCGGAATACACACAGGGGTCGGTCGCAGGTCTGGAGAAGTGCGCTGGGAGTGCAAGGGTGCACTGGGAGTGCAGGAGGTACGCTAGGAGCGCAGGGGTACGCTGGGAGCGCAGGGGTGCGCTGGGAGCATAGGAGGTGCAAAAACTAACCGTTGGAACCATAAAACTGGGTAAAAAGGAAATTTTACCGTTGAAAGGAGCTGGCGGCCGGCAATTAATGAGGTGATCTCTGAAGATTTTTTCCCGTTTACTTGATGGTAAGTTTCTGATAAGCCTCATCCAACCATTGATTTATCTCCAAGGCTATAAAAGCAGCAGGCTAGCTCAGAAGAGGGTTCCGAGTATCTTGAACAGTTTGTACTTTGCAAAATTCTGTGACTATCGCGCTTTGTTAATGTTTGGACGTGCTACACCTCTAATAGTAGCAACCCTGAGTTCATCTTTCGAGCCAAAATGATGGCGACCAATCCTGCTGAATCCTCACAGACTGTGGCCTCGACAGAGCAAGAATCTGAGGAAGTATTGGAAGTCGACCCTGAAGTTGAGGAGGTTATGTCCACGCCTAGCTAGGGGAAGCAGAAGGGGAAAGAAAAAGCGCAAGGGTCGGGGAAACCTGCGAAATGGGCTGGAGTCAAGCCACGCACCTCCCCTCGAAATGTGAAGTCCCCACGAGCGGTGCCCCAGGCACGTTCACCTAACCCATCGAGGAGACCTCTATCTTCTCAAGAAGAGGCCCGGATCACTGAACTGATCAATTGGCTACCGCCCTATTTTCAGCTTCGCAGGCCCTCGACACGCACACCTAAGAATCTTGATGGCCTGTGCACCTATCTGCAAATGCCACCGACTCCGAGTGAGGTCCCCATCATTGGAGAACCCTTTGGCAAACTCCATGAGGTAAACTTCGACGACCACAACCTGGCCAATTTGGAGGCCTTACCCGAATTGGCACCAGAACGATATCTCGAAAGGGTATTGGAAGTGGACGGGGTGAAGATAGTTCCCATGCCATGGGCATGCGCATTGGCTGGTTCTGGGCTATTAAAGTCGGATGCCTCACTTTGGCCACTACAATGTCACTGACCGACTTGTGCACCAACTGCTTGCCCTGGTCCATGATGGCAGCTTATGGATCTAGGATCGAATCCCCATTGATGCCGCGCTTATTCACCGTATCTGGTCTCCCCATGGAGGAGCCGAACCTATGGAGCGGGTCGGCAAAAAGTATGAGCAAAAGATCGCCGATAAGGTGCGCAAAGACTACCATGTGGAGCGGAACACTAGGGGGTTCATGATCAACACCATCAGCGACCACGGTGCGTAGATGGGTACCTTGTTGCTGGCATGCAAGATGATGCGCAAATGCCAAGCTGCCACCGTCCCTACGTATGTAATCCAGTTGCCTAGCCGCTGCAAAAAGGGGGTCCACTACAATTTTTGTCAGTTCCTGTGCAACGAATTTCTGGAGAATGTACGCGAAGCCCAGGACCATGGACGAGAATTTCGCTACTCCTAGTTGCTGCTTCTCATTGCGTTGATCGCATGGGAAGCCCCTGAAGACTCAGTCCTCCCTGAGCTCACACCAGATATGTGCGAAGGGGCACGATATGCGAATTTGTGGGACTCGAAGGACGCACAACGTATTGAGGGCAATCAAGTCCTCTGGGTCCTATTTCAGAGCGGGCTCGCAACAGTAATCAACTTCCGGTCGCGCTTGTTGCTAGCAGTTTATGATAAGTACAAAAGCGCGTTTCAAGTAACCATGCATAATGTACAGATCAGAGGCCGCAAGGATGCAACATGGGTCTCATTCCCATACATGGTTGCTAATGAGGAAATTGACCGCCTAATTGCGACTTGGCCTCCACACTAGAAGCTTGGCTTCAAATCAGGTACAAAGGACACTGCAGGGATGAGCACCACGAAGGTCACCCCGCCCGACACAACCAAAGAAACCAGAGGACAGGGTAAAGGTATTAGGAAGGAAGTGGACTCGGGATCGCAGAAGGGTTCGCAGCAAGGCAAGAGTATTGGGAAGGGCGCGGAACCGGCATCACAGAAGGATTCGCAGCAGGATCTAAGCGCAGAAGGTCTGGATGCGAGAGGTGTTGACTCCCCTCGAGGTACGAAGCGGACTGGTGACCCTATTAAAGGGTCACGGAAGAAGCAACGAGCTCAACAGCCGAAACGCGACACAGGAGTTACGCTGACAGAAGAGGACCTAGAGCAAATCGCAGATAAGGTCACCCCAGCTACAGAAGACAAATGGCTGGTTGTGGAAGAACAGCATAAAGCCACAGTCGATACACTCTAGGCTGAGCTCCGTGCTCTGCAGCTCAAGACTGATACCTTGCAAACAAGTATGATTCAGGCAAGGTAGACCCCAGCAACAAGCAACACAATAATCAGTACGTCAGAAAGCCAGCTCTGCCCTCTACCGGGCGCAGCCCTCATACCGAGTCCACCCAACTTAGGAGCGCAAGTCCAAGCCTGCGCAGAGGTACAATTGGATCTCGCCCGCCTGTCGCATGAACCGTTGCAGATCCTTCATGCGTCCCTGTTCGAAGAGATTCAACACAGAGACCGTCAAGTGCACATGCAGCACAGTACAGCTGAGCAGACAATTGAAGAAAAAACTGTTGTGGTATCCCAAGCACAAGCTGCATATACCCTCGCCGCCGTGCAGCAGACAGAGTTGGAGCACCTAATCAGTAGGCTCTGCGCAGACGTCACCGAAGATATCCCGGCTTCTGCCACCCCCTAGGCCAAGATTGAGGGGTTGGTTGCAGCGCTAAAGGCCTCGAGGACCAGGATCCAGGCGGTCAAGACGGAGATGGAACAACAGATTGCAGCCTTGCAGGCCAAGTTACAACTAGAAACTCCACCTGAGGTAAGGGCCCAGCGAGTTGCGCTGGTTACAAAGGCCACCAATGTCATTACAGGTCAAATCACTCAGGGTGCAGAACTGTTGGAAATAGCTATGCAGTTGTGGACCAAGGTGCAGCACGACCCTCTCCTGCGCGAAATCAACCAAGAGCTGCGTCAGAAGCAAGAAGAGTTTGAACAAATGGAGGCTACACTGACCACTCTGGTCCCCGCTCACCGCTCGGCCCGACTGCGCACCAGCCATGCGCTCAGAGACGACATGGAAGCTCTTCGGCAACAGAAGAAGACTTTGAGTGATCACCTCAAGCCGTGGGCCGATGAGGCCCTCAAGCTGTCTCAGGATGTCGACATCGCAGTTAAGCAACTGAACCAGACGTTGGAAAGCGTCACTGCTTCTACAGAAGGCCCAACTTCGCAGAAGTTGGGGGAGAGCCAGAATGCTGCTGCAAAAAGTGAAGGAGCATTGCCCTTGCTGGTGGATG